>JARSSU010036344.1:0-37375 GCA_029619165.1 Eurosta solidaginis | reverse complement strand
AAACATAGTGTTGGGAACTATCGAATGAATTCCACTATCGATAGTTAGTTACTGAATGATTTTAACTATCGAACGAATTTTTTCATTCATTCATTCATTCATTTGATTTGTTCTTTAGCTTGCCAGAAGCCAAAAGAACAATTTCTGGATTGTTTTAGTTACCCCTCGGGGTAGCTAAAGAACAAACCTATATAAGACAAAAAACGTCCTGTTCCAATGAAACGTGATCCAGATACGGCTAGAGATTTAACATGCAAATGCGACAACAATGTGAACCATATGGATCAATTTGTTGTTGCATTTGTATGTTAAATTTCTATACGTATCTGGATCACGCTACATTGGAACGTAACAAAAACGTTAAATATGACTAAAATGGTGTAAATTTTGCTTCAAGTAAATAATGAAATATTCAATTTAAATGCCTTTGTTAAATGTTATGCAAAGCGCATGAATGATATGCAAATGACCTTGGTTCGCAACCCACTGAGTTTTTTGGTCTCCCCCAAACCTGTGGGGAGATTTTATGCCTCTACAACAACAACAACAGGAAAGAAGGTTACTTAAAATGGATTTTTATCTGTATTATTCAAATCTGTTTCAGAAGCATTATTGATTGCCTTAACTTATACATAAGCTACTGTTTTTTTGTTTTTTTTTCAAAATTCAGGTCACGTTTAATTAATATAAAAATTGCACATTAAATTTCACTTATAAAAGAAACATAAAATAAATATTTCAAGCACTTAAATACTAAAAGTCGCTATAGTTGTTCTAGCTAAAATCGGATAGTGCATGAGGGCTATATTAAATTTTCGCCGCAGAGATGGCAACTGATTGTGTTATTAAACCCCTAAAAAATTTATTGTAAAGTAAATAATACAAGTATGTACATCGAGTTGACATGAAAAATACCTTCAATGTTTAAATTGCTGTTCAAAAATATTATCATATCTAGTTTATCTCCTTTAAGTCGGTTTCTCCTGTCGTTAATTATTTGCCCTGCTTTCGAGAAAACTCGTTCTGACGGAACCGAGGTTGCGGGTATACATAAATATTTTTTCGAAAGCATATGTATATAGTTCCGGAAATGTTGACTGGCTACGATTCCAATAGTCTTCTAGATTATTTGAGCGATCAACAAAATTTTGCCTTAGATATTGCTCCAACTGAATATTTGCATTGACATTGGGCGCGTTTTGACAAATTGTTTTTGCTTCAGCAACTCTTTCATCGAGAAGGTCCCAGAGAGATACTTCGCTTTTATCGACCGATACTTCTCTTGGGGTGTTGGTAGAAACACTTGTGTTTTGTTGCCGTATTAGGGAAGTTACTTCTTCCACTAGCCATTTTGTTGTATTATTTGCATTAATTTCATTACCGAACGCAATTTTTTAAACCTTGGATCTAGGAATGTTGATTTGGCGCACATTTTGTCAGACTCCAACTGCCCTAATCGTCTCCAAACTACCTCTAACAATCTGCTCTTCAAACTTTCTGCCTCTACAGTTTTCATTTTGCGATTTCGTACTGCGTATTGAAGACCTCTGATTAGGGGCACTACCAGTGGCATCGTGGGATAATTTTCTCCTAACAATTCGGTTGTCATGGCCTCTACGGGCTTGAAAAGATTAGTGTAGTCCAACAATGTTTCCCATTCTGATGAATTGGGGAAATCAGGAGCATTTGGTAAAGAAGTTATTATGGCAGAGAGTGGTTCTTTTACCAAGCATATGCGCTCCATCATTATAAGGGTGGAATTCCACCGGGTAGGGACATCTTGTTTTAACCTCAGTTCAGTACGCCCATTTGCTTTTGCATATTTTTTAATTTTCCGCTTGAGAACTATGGTTAAAGTAAGTGACTATGGCACGACACTTGGTTATGAGCACAGTAACTTGTGGAACAGCTTTGATGGCATCAATTACACATAAATTTAATGTGTGCGCTACACATGGGTGGTGGTGCTTCTGTAGCATTTCAATTATAGCCTTTTTAATATTAGCCCCGTTATCACTTACTACAGTAACTATTTTGTCAAAAATGGACCACTCATCAAATATTAACTTCAATTCTGTAGCTATATTTTGGGAGGTATGATTTCCTAACATTTCCTTTGTTGATAAAACTGCAGAAATCATTTTGTTATCCCGAACGAAATGACTAGTAACTGACAAAAAAGATTTTTGACTATCAGAAGTCCACATATCAGTTGTAATTGAAATATGTGTTACAATGTTCAGCAAGTCATGCAGTTTCTTTCTTACTTCATTGTATTTAAAAGGTAGCATTGTATTTGATAAAACTTTTCTGTTTGGCAAGGAATATAATGGCTGAAGATTTTTTGTATATTCTACAAATCCTACATTGTCAACGATGGAAAGCGGCTGCAAGTCTTTTGTAATCATCTTTAAAAGAGATTCATCAATATTATTTTTTTCTTGCTCTGAGAGCTCAGAACGTGTTCTGGTAACAAATAATTTTGTTTGAACAGTCTTTCTCAAACATCCGCTATTGGAAATGTCTTCGGTAGGTACTGTTAACGAACTGCGCGCTGCACTCCCTGCAGTAGTTGACGAAAGAGAAGAGGAACTACGTTCCTCTTCTGAAATTACTGGCGTTATTTCTCCTGAAGTTAGGTTCCTATGTTCTGAGGAAGACGGATGCTTACGGCCTAGATGGTCATTTAAATTTGATGTGTTGCCAGAAAATTTAAAAATTTTGTTGCGTATATGGCATTTAACTTCATTGCCATTTTTGGTAAAAACTTTCAAACGGAAGATCTCTTTAATTCAGGCCGCATTATAAATATCTACACAAATTAAATCGTTAAAATCACTTCCTCAGTTAAAAATATTTAATAATTACCACGCTTAAAACGTTTGTCGATTAGGTTGACGTATGCTAAATTTATTTTAATATCTTTTTAACACTGATATATGCACAGCAAAAATTTAAATAGAACGAACGATTCGAAGAAATAGTAATGAGCGAATCCTTCATACCAAATACTAGTAGTTCGATAAAATAGTAATGAACGAATCATTCATACATAAAACTAGTAACTCGAAAAAATAGTAGTGAACGAATCATTCATGCCTAAAACTAGTAATTCGAAAAAATAGTAATGAACGAATCATTCATACCTAAAACTAGTAACTCGAAAAAATAGTAGTGAACGAATCATTCATACCTAAAACTAGTAATTTAGTAATTCGAAAAAATAGTAATGAACGAATTTCAAATGACTATCGAATGAATGAAAATTAGTGAACTATCGAATAACTCGATAGTTTTCATTCGATAATTCCCAACACTAATAGAAACAGCTTTGTGCCATCGAGTGTGCCACTGTGTTATAAATTAATCGATAAGTGTGCGTGTGCGTGCCGCACATTACTGAGTGATAACACAGCACAGTGCTGTGTTACTCAGCCTTAGTTTGAGTACTCTAACAATACTCCTTTGCAATGCGTTTGCGGACCACCATCAGCCGATCTTTGCTCGTTTTTTAACGACAGTGATCACGACACGATGACGATCGAACAGAGTTACCAAAAGTAAAATATTGCATGCAAATAACTAATAATAAAATTTTACTTTGGCAACTCTGATAAAATGCAACAACGCACTGGTTTTATGTATACATACCATAGTATGTATAGAGAAATATTAGTTTCTTTATTCACGCAAATGCTAAATAACATAAGAATATTCGTAGTATAAAATATAAAAGTTGTATTTCCCCTCTTCATTTACTTTTATTTTAAATTAAATTCACTTTGATAATTCTTTCCGACACAATTCCTCTTTAGTACTTTGGCATTTGATCCTCTGTGGGTGCTCCATGGAGTACTACAGTGAAAGTACTTTGGAAAGTACTCTCACGTATGTACTCTATGGAATACTCACAAACAAAGCGAGAGTGGGATCACCTACTCCTCTCCTAGGACATCGCAATGTTAATTGGAGCACATTTTTTGTATGAACACAGATTAGATTTGGAGCAGTCCTATACTCCCAAGGGAGTATTCCTTACATTATTTATAGAGTACTCGCGTTTTTTGAAGAGTATTCTAGCCCATCGTTTACTTTTTCACTCTGACTTTTTTACATTAAAGCAGCGCTGAAACTGTTATTCCTTTTATAATATAACTAGCAGACCCGGCAGACATTGTTCTGCCCTAAATTTGGTCTATCTGCATACATTTTAATACGCTTTTTCCATCTAACTCTGCCCTCCCCCCTCTCCACTTTTTCTTAATCCTTATCTTCGTTTCACTCTATCTCTTTCTCAGCCTCCTTCTCCTTCCCTCTTTTCTCTTATCTCAAATTCTTTTTCATCATTTATTGCCAGTCCAGGAGGGTGGTATCTACATATTTTGTTTCAGTCCCATTCCGAGTCCCAGTCCCACTCCGAGTCTCATTCCCAGTCCGTTTCTGGACTACTTCCCGGAAAAAAGGATCGTAAATACTAATATAGACAAATGTATATACCAAATTTCAGGCAAATCGTGTAGTACGTATGTAAATAGGTATGTGGGTATTATTAATTCATGTCTTTATTTCGGCTTCGCATGCATATTTATCAGTATTGCCGGTTGATGCGACTAAATCGAATATCACAATGAAAATTACTTTAAAGTTCTCAGCAACAGCTTTCATTTGATATCCATATTACACACACTTTCTAGTGGTATCCGGGTCCACGTTTTGACCTATATATCGAGACAATAGTCACCAGTAGGTACTAAAGCACACATCAACAGCTTCAATTTGATACCCATAAAGTAAAAACACATCCTAGTGTTACCCTGATCCACGTTTTGGCATATATGTATCTCGAGACGCTAGTCACAAATTGGTATGAAATTTACCCTGTACTAAAGCACTCATCCACAGCTTTTATTTGTTATCCATATTGCATAAACTCTGTCTAGGGGTAAACGGGCCCACGTTTTGGCCTATATCTCGAGACGCTAGTCACAAATAGGTATGAAACTTACCCTGTACTAAAGCACTCATCAACAGCTTTCATTTGTTATCCATATTGTTTAAACACTTTCTAGGGGTACCCGGGTCCACGTTTTGGCCTCAATCTCTAAACCCTAGTCACCAATAGGTATGAAAACTAACCTGTACTAAAGCACTCATCAACAGATTTCATTTGTTATCCATATTCTGTAAACACATTCTAGGGGTACCCGCGTCCACGTTTTCGCTTATATATCGAGACCCTAGTTACCCGCGGGTACGAAAAATACCCCTTATAAAAGTACTCATAAACAGCTTCCATTTGATACCCATATTGTACAAAAATATCCCAGGATTACCCAGTCCACGTTTTGATCTCAAGACCCTAGCCAGAACGGGATAAAAATTATCCTATGTCTGTCTCCTGGTTCTAAGCTACCCCTTCACCAATTTTTAGCCAAATATGTTCATCAGTTCCTTCCTCTTCAATCACTCTTTATCTATTAAAAAAAGCGCATCAAAATCCGTTGCGTATTTTTAAACGTTTAAGCATTCAAAGGGACATAGGGACAGAAAAAGCGACTTTGTTTTATACTATGTAGTGATGTAATCCATACATACATATAAACCTACGCCCGAAGTTAAATAACGCAGCGAATGCTATATATGTACGTATGTATGTGTCGCATCATGCCTCACTCAAAAGCAATTAGCGCGCACAGTTCACAGCGAAAAACCACACATAACCATTTTTTGATAAAAATGTTACTTTTGTTTAAACAATTTGGCTGATATAAGAAAGGAATCAAGTATTTTTTTTTGATGCAGATCGAAGGTAAATATTTCAAAGTTTTACTGAAAAGTAGAATTTTTGAAATCCATCCATCCGTTTATGAGTTATAGCTGTGTAAAAAAAAATTTTATGATTTTTTACTACATTTTGGTAATTTGCCACTTCCCTATAATATATATCTTCAAATTATATTAACTGTACCATCTCAAGTAGCTAAGCTTTCAAATGCAAAAAAACCGTTTTAAAATCGGAGCATTCTGTATGAAGTTATGTGCATACATGGCATTTAGCGACTTTATTTTATAAGATTTATAGATTCCTTGCAAAACTATTAATTTTGGACATTAAATATATTTGGATCAAGATAAAAATTATTTTCGGATTTTTATTTTTTTAGTCCGATAGAACTAGTTAAACTCGGACTTTTAAAAATAAAAGTCCGGTGTTTAGGCCAACATAAAAGATAAATCCGGACTTTTATTTATTAAGGCCAAAATAAAAGTCCCGCTTGATAACAAAGAAACGGCTTATCCGAAAAAAAAACATTTTAATTCGGATAAGCCGTTTCTTTGTTATCAAGCGGGACTTTTATTTTGGCCTTAATAAATAAAAGTCCGGATTTAATTTTTATTTCCGGACTTTTATTTTTAAAAGTCCGAGTTTAACTAGTTCTACCGGACTCCAAAAATAAAAATACAGATTTTACTTTTATATGTGGACTTTTATGGAAAAAGTTCGAAAAATAAAAAGGATGCATGAATCCACATGATATTGTTATATACCTGGAAACTCAAATAATTTTACCTAGGACAATTTTTTGACCAGGACTTTTTCGACTCCGAAAAAAAAATTATTATTTTCCGTCCCTGCATTAAAGCATAAGGACCTGAATGTGATATGTTTTGGTTACTTCAAGCTAATAAATTTTGCAACATCACCGCCATAAAAGTGGTTACCCAAACTATAAATCCTGTCAGCTTAAATAAAAAAGTATTTTGTTTTTTTTTATAATTTATCTAAATAAAATAACAAACTAAATTTAAATAACATGCAACATAGTAATAAAATGCGTTAAATCACTTATAAAATATTTTTACTACAGCTGAGTTCGAATGAAGAATGATGAAATTTTGATAAAATTTTAATATGCAACAACAATGTCGTGCGGTGGTTCTGCATCATGATTGAATTATAGATGTGTGTGAATTGTGGTTCTGCATGATGGAATAAGAGAAGGTGGCGCATTGCGCATGTAAACATTAGTTCAGCTGTTACGGAGCCAACTGAGCCAAACAAACTTTAAGTTCCTTTTTTTATTCGTATGGTAACTCTTATTATTATTTATTGTGACTTGAATTCTTATACCACTGTGAATATTGTATAATTCGATTCTTTGTAATATTGACCGTTTCCGCTTCCTTTTTAAAAACGAACGGAGGAAGAGAAGCACGAATAAGTAAGAGAAAGATTTTGTCAAATTATATTGTATTAAACAATAACATTCTTCCAGATATTAAAACGCAACAAATTTTAGAAGTGTATGTAACATGTCGTTTTTAAAATATTTGTGTTCTTATGCCACTGCCGCTACGTCATTTTCCTTTAGCTCTTGTTTTTTCTCTCTTTCTTTCATTCGCTGAAGCAGTCAAGTGTGACGTAGATGCGGAGAACGAAGCAATTTTGAACTCGTGAATGCACAATCTTCTGTGTGTGATTTGTGGTGGTTCTGTTCGTTTGGTTTTTTGTAATCGATTTTTGACAGCTCATAATCCTCGTGTTCCAATGGTACATGAACCAGATACGGATAGAGATTTAACATGAACCATCCATATGGATCACATTGTTGTTGTATTTGCATGTTAAATCTCTATCCGTATCTGGTTCATGTACCATTGGAACACGAGGAGTTTTTACTTCATAGTACTAGGGTGTCCACTATTTACCAACTTTTTTTACGCTCGACACCCCATACATTAACCTGGGTCGATTTGTATGGACGAAAGTTAACCGATATCGCGCCATCGATTTTTCGATAGGATTTGGGCTCAGGAAAAAAAGTTCCACTGCGCATACCCAAAAAAATAATTTTCGAGCCTGCGAAAGGGTCAATTTTTCGACCAAAACACTCCCCAAAACCCAAAAAATATATTTTTTTTTAAAACTGTTGTAAAAACGTTGGCGATAACAGTTTAAAAAAAAATATTTTTTGGGTTTTGGGGAGTGTTTTGGTCGAAAAATTTACCGCGATATCGGTTAATAAATCGACCCAGTCTACCATACATATTTACTTTAAGTCTGACAACAAATTAAAAATGTGATAAAATAATTACTTCATATTCTTTTAAAGCCATGCGGGAAAAACGACTCATTTGCCAGGTAAAAATATATGAAAATTCTAAATTTTTACCCTATCAGAAGATAACTACTCCACCAAAAAGTATTTGGATAAACACAATTTTTTTAAAATTGTTTTTTACACTTAGCTTCTGACAGAAATAAAGCTTTTAATAACAGCCTTCAGACGATTGTTATTGGGTTCAAAACACGTCTTTAGATAATCTCCCGACATTTTGGACGTGTTTTAACTGCCAACCTTATCTTTTTTATTAATAGTATTCTAGTTTTTCCTTAAGCACAAATCTTCTGTAATTTTATATATATAATATGTAACGTTTGTGGCATAGTTCAAAGAACTGAAAATACTGGTTATTAATTTGATAATTAGTTCTGCTTACTCCAAACTGGAAAAAGAAGCGGTAAAGATGGGTTTGATGGTGAATGGGGACAAAACGAAGTACCTGCTGTCATCAAGCAAAGAATCAGCGCATACGCGCCTTGGCAACTACGCTACTGTTGGCAGCCATAATTTCGAAATAGTAAAAGACTTCGTTTATTTGGGAACCAGCATCAACACTAGCAACAACATCAGCACTGAAATCCAGCGAAGAATCAAATTTGCCAATAAACGCTACTTTGGACTAGGTAGGCAATTGAAAAGTAAAGTCCTCTCTCGGCGAACGAAAATCATACTCTACAAGTCACTTATCGTACCCGTCCTGCTATATGGGGCAGAAGCATGGACCATGACATCAGCAGATGAAGCGGCTTTGGGAGTGTTCGAGAGAAAAGTTCTTCGAAACATTTATGGACCTCTACGCGTTGGCGACGGCGAGTACCGAAGAAGATTTAACGATGAGCTGTACGAGCTATACGCAGACATCAACATAGTCCAGCGAATTAAAACGCAGCGGCTGCGCTGGCTAGGCCATGTTATGCGAATGAAAGATGATGCTCCGGCCAAGAAAGTGTTTCTATCGGAACCCGCCTACGGAAGCAGAGGTAGAGGGTGGCCCCCACTCCGTTGGAAGGACCAGGTGGAAAACGATTTAAACTCCCTTGGTGTGACCAATTGGCGCCGGTTGGCGGAGCGAAGGAGCGACTGGCGCGCCTTGTTGGACGGCCATAACCGTTTAGACGGTTAAGCGCCAATTAAGTAAGTAAGTAAGTAATTTGATAATTTGTTTTGAATTTTAAACTAAAACTGTAGGCAGGATTCGAGAAAAAAAGTTGTAAATTATAAAAGCCCATTATGTGTACACATAAGTTGACTGCAGCCAGCTTTCATAGAACTGATGCAGATCGTTTCAATGCCCCATGTTGGCATTCTGTGACATGAAATGGCAGCTTGGAAAGACAGGTTGAACATTAAAAAAGCGATACGAGGAAGATTAAAATTGGATGATAGAGCTTCTTCGTCCTAGACATCAAAAGTATACTGCTCGAAATAATAATTAATAATGAAAAAATAGACAATATGACACTTTCTCTCAAATTTTCAAATACAAATTGAAGTTTAGCTGTTATACCAGCATTTTTCTGTTTACTTTTTTTTAAGACTGATTGTTCCGACATCAAAATTTATAAATATCATCCTTGTTTTTAATGACTTAACTATTTCGAAAAATTCAAGATAAATCAATTGGCTGTTATTACAAATTACATTAAGCAGAAAAATATATAAATGAAAACCCAAACCGTTGAGTGGAGTAAAAATACTCAACGACTGATCAACAGTTGTGTCCATTGAAAGCGCCTGTTGTGTACAAACAAATAAATCCCGGAACTGAAGAAAAAGTCCCCCAAGTTTGCCTGGCAGTGCTGCCCAGCTAGATAACGGAAGTAGCAACTTTGATGTTATTTGTGAAAACTCGCATTTACGTGCATTAAAAATGAACAAAAAAAATAAGTATTTAATACAGAAGTCAAGTAAATTGTATTTAGAAAGTAAATTATGTTGCGATGGTGCTTTAATTAAAATAAAAGCAAAAATTAATAAACCCAAGTATAACAAAGAAATGTCAAACATACGCACGGCTGCACACATTACATATGAATATGTACGTACTTCCGGTTAAATTAAGGAACAATTGACAAGAGCTCCAATTATATGCAAATGAGTAAAAATATATAAATAATAGGTTTGTACATATGTGTGCATGTTCAAGTGCTATTGTATTCCCTAGATATCCAACTCAAGTCCAGCCGAAGTATTTATATTGTGCTTATTTACATACATACATATATACTTTCCACACACGAAAATCAAACTCGCCTCCATACTTAGGGGCATGTCTTCATTCTAATTGATTGTAAATTCAATTTCTGTTGGAAGTCGGACTGCGAATCAACAACTTCGCGCGAATTTCTTATTTATTTTGCAGATAATCTAAGAGTGAAAGAAGAAGGAATTGTGTGTTTCCAGAACTCTATTTTGAAAAATTCGAGATGTCTACTACTTTCATACTACGGGTATTGATGAATAGTTTATTTTTATTTACTGTTAATTCGGCTTCTCGACGAAATGTGGTACTGATAATATTCGATGATTTGCGACCAGTGTTGGGTGGCTATGGAGATTCTTTGGCACAGACACCACATTTGGATGCATTCATTAAGGAGAGTTACTATTTTACAAACGCTTATAGTCAGGTCTGTACCAATTTTAATAATAATAATAAAATACCCAGCGGATTAATACCCTCCAAAGCACGCCCAACCGACGCGAGGGGCGCATCCGCATGACGCGCGGATTTCTTTTTGCTTTTGCCGAGTTGTTGATAGGCGGAGGTTTGTTAAGCGTTGAGATCTAAAACTGCTCAGCTACAGAATAAAAATCATCAGCTGAGTATTATAAATAACAGTTAGAAATTAAGCATATACTACATTGTAAAGTAAGTGAACTTATTAGTACGTAAAATTTTTATTTTTTTAAATTTATTTTTGTTACGAGTTAAGATAGGATAGGACAGTTTTCTTTATGGTAAAAAGTGAATCCGTTATATCAAATGAACTAGAATGAGTGTTGAAATCATGACACAAACACCGAAAAGGTTCATTTAATTCGAAATTAGTTCTACATTGCCTCAAAAGAAGAAGTTTGTAATGTTTTGACTCTCGTGATGGGACGTTAAAGTCTACTTCGTTTAAGAGAATTGGGCTAGAAATCAATCCATTCAGTAGTTTAGCCCTAAATATTACGCCTAGCATTTCCCTACGACTTGCAAGAGTTGGAAGATTGATAAGCTTCAACCGACTAGTATAAGGGGGAAGATTATACGCAGATTACCACTGAAAATGTCTTAAAAAGAAAAGTAGAAATTGCTTTTTGTACTGATTCGAGTCTATCTGCATGAACTAGATATTTAGGATTCCAGACTATTGATCTGTATTCTAATATTGGTCTAACTAAAGTGGTGAAAAATGCTTTAGTTACATAAGGGTCACTAAATTCTTTGGACCACCGTTTCACGAATGAAAGAACACCTCTAGCCTTATTGACAGTACCATTAATATGAAGGTTGAAACTAAGTTTAGTATCTATCGTGACTCCCAAGTCCACAAAATAGTTTAATGATAGAAGACAAAAATTATTAATTACATAATAGGCTGCTGCCAAAGATCTTCGAGAGAGGGACATGAATTTGCATTTATTGAGGTTAAGCGGCATTGAAT
Source organism: Eurosta solidaginis (assembly GCA_029619165.1). Taxonomy (NCBI): domain Eukaryota; kingdom Metazoa; phylum Arthropoda; class Insecta; order Diptera; family Tephritidae; genus Eurosta; species Eurosta solidaginis. Next base: position 25,596 of record JARSSU010036344.1, on the reverse strand, counting down.
TGACGTTGCACCAAGTAACTATGCAGATTAAATCCGCTTGAAGCAAGGGACGTTCTTCAATAGACTCATAAGACCTAAAAAGTTTACATCATCGGCATACATTAGGATTTTGGAATATTTTGTTGTGGTACAAATATCATTAATAAATAGCAAGAACAGAATTGGACCTAGATGACTGCCCGGTGGGACGCCAGAGGGAATATCAATGACATTAGAAAGAGTATTTTTAAAAATAACTTTTTGCGTTCGACCGCAGAGATACGACGAGATCCACTGGGTGAGACCAGGTTGGAAACCAAGCCGATTAAGCTTGTAGATAAGTAAGGAGAGGGATACTTTGTCAAATACTTTACTAAAATCGTTATAAATAACATCGGTGTGAAGATTTTCTCTAAATCCATTAAAAACATGAGTTGTGAATTCAAGTAGATTAGTAATGGTAGATTTGCCTTTACAGAATCCATGTTGCTGTTCTACAATCAAATTAGAAATGGAAAAAGTTAGCTGGTTGGTAACTACAGCTTCAAACAACTTTGGGATGGCCGACAACCTTGCAATTCCTCGATAGTTTTCTACACACGATCTACTGCCACTTTTGTGGAGGGGCATGAGAAAAGATTCCTTCCAAGCAGAAGGAAAAATTCCACGTTTTAGGGACAGGTTGAATAATTCAGTTAGGGGCTGATAAATGTATTCAGCGCATTTTTTAAGAAAGCAAGTCGGAATTAAATCAGGACCGTACTTGTAAGATTCCTTCAAAGACGTTAAATATGAAAAAACCTCATGAGGAGATATTGCTGGAATATTAACTGTGTTAAGTTGAAATGGATATTCATTTGAAAAAGTGTTAAGTTCAGCGGAATAGTTGGACTTGAAAAATTGTGCAAAGAAATTAGTAATATCTTGGTCGTCGCTAGATAAATCTTCCTGGTATTTTAAAGCAGACGGAAACCCTTTAACCCTTCGTTTAGAGTGCACGAAACCATAGAAGGCTTTCGGATTGCAAGTTATTTTCCTTTTCATCTTGCAGATGTATGTATTATAGCACTTTTTGTTTAATTCAAAATATTTATGACGCAAAATAGAGTACTGCAAGTAATCGTAGTGAGAGCACGACCTTTTGAATAACTTGAAGAAGCGCGATTTTCTGTTTTCTAAGGACCTCAGCTCTTTAGTGAACCATATTTGGACTGGTACGTATATGTGGATATGTATAATGTGGTTTTGTACAAGTTCTTTGCTCTGCTTAGTGGGCACGCCAATCAGAAAATTGCTATCAAGATCGTCCATCGAAAGTCTTTGAAAGCCAGCGGTTTCCATAAGGTGGGATCACAGTGAAGTTGGTTTTAGTTTGTTCAGCCCATCAACGTATGTACTCGTACCTTCCGCGAAGTGCTGCCGACAACTGACATGCGGATTTCGTTCCAGCTGCTTACTTAAGTGGCAGCTGCTGTTGCATGTTCGTGACATTCCAGATTTAGTTTGTATGAGAGCCGGTAGCGCAATGCCGTCATTGTAGCTGCTTAGTAGTATTCCCTTCTGCCAAGTAGCGAATAGGTGCGTGTCGGTGAATAGCGCCTTGGGTTACGTTATATTGAGCTTATTCGGTTCGTGAGGACTTCATATAGACGGAATGAGTCCACAGTACTACCAGAAATTTCCTTAACGGTCACACAGAAAAACCATATCACTCCTATAAGCTGGAGTCTAACCCTGGAAAGCGCAGGACATAAGCACAGACCTGTGACGGCGAAATATAGTGTCTAGTCAGAATACCTATCGTGATCATATCCGACCATAGCGCCTTACTATCCTTTACTTACCTGAGGTCGAGGTAATATATTTAGTTCTTTGCCGGATCTGAATCGGTACTATCCTGAACTAGCAACTTCTGGTAATAGCTGGACAGCAACGGGAAAAACTTTTTTGGTCCCTCCAATTATTGGGTCTGTTAGTTTTAGTTGCCTCTTACGACAGACACGCCATTCCGTAGGTATATTTTAAGCCCGTTCGACAGCTTAAGTGTTCTACTCCTGCTATGAAAGGAAAGCGAGTATATATCTACCACATTTCATTGGAATTATGAGAGATACTTGACGATGGACTTTAGACTAGTGACTGGATAATAAATTTGGAAAAATCGTTTTATAGAGCAGCTGAAAAGATTTTCCTGGAGCAGCGATGGAATTCGTGGGGACTCAAAATTAAACATACATAAATAGCTACCATTCCTTACAGCAGGTGGGAGTGCTTCGATGGGATTGAGAATAATAAATTAACCCAGCGCTTAAGGTGACTCAAAATAAAACCCGTGGTACGACATGCCTGTCGTAAGAGCCGACTAAACTTTCGCGTCCAGGTGGTGCCTTTTATTTGGTACCCGTCATAAAAAAGTTACACCTAATATAATAGTAGAGCATGCCTCGGTTGAGATCTCTTTTTCTGAAGACGATCACTGCTATGGATTAAAGACTATAATTTTGGGTGCATGTGTGTACCTGGGATGCAGAGAGAGGTACAGCTGCTTGGCTAGTTGACCTCCTCTTGAAGGTAAAGGGGGACATCACTGCTGTACAGATTTGCTGCTATCCTTTTCAGCATCAATTAAAGTAAATCGCACGATAGGAAATCGCCTTGTCTGGTTTGATTTCGAATGGCCCGGAGAGGTCCTTCCGAATCCTAACGAAAACAAGTTTAAATATTGTGTATTAGATAAAAAATTACTTATTTTAAAATTTATTAAATTTCCTCCATTTCTTCCATTTTTTCAGCAATCTCTCTGCGCGCCCAGTCGTAACTCTATGCTCACAGGACGTCGTCCGGATACGCTACATCTTTATGACTTTTACAGTTATTGGCGAGACTTTGTTGGCAACTTTACCACATTACCGCAATATTTTAAATCTCACAAATATTACACTTACGGCATCGGAAAAGTATTTCATCCAGGGCTCTCATCAAACAATACCGATGATTATCCTTACAGTTGGTCAACGCCAACGTTTCGGCCCCAGAGCGAGAAGTATATGAACTCACCGGTTTGTCCAGATACTAGTGGCATGCTGCGTAAAAATCTCATCTGCCCCGTCAATCTACAAACACAACCGTTAAGAACATTACCAGATATCGAATCCACAATGGAGGCTATACGCTTCATCAGCACTTACAACCGACGTAGACCATTTTTTCTAGCACTTGGTTTGCATAAGCCACACATTAACTTCCGTTTTCCACAACAATTTATTGAACAATTTCGGCTTGAAGATTTTAATAACTATACCACCGACTCACGGAAGCCTGAGGATATGCCAAATGTCGCTTGGAATCCATATATAGATGTGCGCTCACGTGATGATTTCAAATATCAAAATATTTCATTTCCCTATGGACCGATTTCACCAGTGCAGCGTTCACAAATCCGCCAAGCGTATTACGCGTCTGTGGCTTATGTTGACGATCTCTTCGGAAAATTCATGGAACATGTAAACAGAAGCAATACTATCGTAATGCTTACAAGTGATCATGGCTGGTCATTGGGCGAACATGCTGAATGGGCTAAATATAGTAATTTTGAAGTGGCGTTGCGAGTGCCGCTAATTATAAGAAGTCCAGAGTTTCCACTCGTTGCCCCTCAGCGTATGCATGCGATTACTGAATTGGTGGATATATTTCCGACGCTAGTAGATTTGGCTCATTTAACGCCTTTGCCTAGTTGCAATACTTCCGCTATGCATAATGCTGAGCAATTAGCTTGTGCTGAGGGTAAAAGTTTATATCCTCTGCTGCAGGGTTATGGTTTGGGCGATGAATATGTGGCGCTCAGTCAGTATCCACGTCCTGGTCTAGAGCCAACAAAGCATCCGAATAGTGATAAACCGAAGCTTTTAAATATCAAAGTGATGGGTTACTCGTTGAGAACGACAACATTTCGATATACACTTTGGGTGCGTTTTCATGCTAAAAATTTTAGTAGAGGTGAGTTGTGGGGTGGGGTTTGTACTTCTTTCTACCGCAGTCATTGATTTTGTTTTGCTTAATTTTAGATTGGAACGATATATTCGGCGAAGAGTTATACGATCATCGTTTGGACATTGCGGAGGATATAAATCTAGCGAAAATTTCCGACTTCGACCAAATGCGTACGCGTTTGAAACATCAACTGATTGCAGCATTTTCAAAATAGCGAATATTTGTACCTACCGCCCAAATGTAGCCTTCAAGGCAAGAATTAGAAAATAAATATTTAGTGATAGAGAAACACAGATTTTCCGTTTTCTGATATTTTCAGGACATGTAACATTTTTTTCATCTGGGTGTGGGGATAAAACTATGGTTTAGCCCGCAATTAGCTCACTAGTAGGGAATTTATCACGTGGAATGGCGAATCTATACAACATGAAAGCTAAGCGAATTTAGAACCAATCACCCACACCTTTAAAATTTCAAAAATTCTTGGACAACCTCAGGAGGTTATCACTGTAGAATAATTGGAGGAGTTCAGTAACATCGTAACCAGAAGTTAAGTTCTTACGAAAGCAAATAGCTTGAGTTATTCGAAAGCATATGAGGGATATTTTTAAGTTGGCAAACTGCGATAACCGGGAAGAGTGCTGGGAAAAATATAAGGATCTGCTAAGAAGCTACAAAGAGGAAATTGCAAATACTTCTCAGCAGACATCACATGATCTAGCGAAAGCAAGATTGAAGAATGATCTATATAAGGGCGAAATAGTTCAGGGACTGATAAAAAAGAAGAATGGGAATGGTCACGTATTAGCGAAGACTCCATTGAGACTCTTACCGAAATACATTTTTCATCGGATAATGATGCGGAATGGCCGGTTAACAGCACCTGCACTCTGACCCCTAAGCGGGTAGTTCCAGGATTGGTGGCTGATACCAAGATAAAATGGGTGGTGAAGACTTTCTTCAAGTATAAATTGAGAGGCCAATTTCCCCTACCGTGCCACAATTGTTGGAAAGAACGATCACATGAGAGAACGTAGGAAAGTCTTAGATTCATATATAGGAGAAGATAATTTTAGTAGCGGATCTAAGCCGCGATGGTACCATCTTTATAAACTGCACTATTGCTGGGCCATGCAGGGACCAAAAATACACGAATTACATGAATTTATCAAAGAAAGAATCAGATCATTGGCGCCTTGGAATATACGTCACTGTTGACTGTGACAGGTGAGCCAAGGAGCTTAGAATACTCCCCCGGGGGCATGCCGGCGTAAGAGGCGAGTAAAACCTACACACCTAGAAGGGTCGACGTGGTCATCACAAAGCATTCTCAAGTTAGTGGGGGTAGTAATGATGCTAGTTTTCTAAACGGACCAGATAAATGTCGGTAAAGGATTATCTTCTTCTTCTCCACAAAACCTTCGGGGAGTGTCTTAATCGATACAAGAAGAAAAGAAAGAAGGCAAGTGGCGTCAGGTACCGTAAGGATGTCCCCGAATATACCAAAAGACAGCTTGGGTCAACATAATGGTCAATCGCCTTTATAAGTTATGTTGCTATAGAAAAAATATGGTTAAAACACTATCTGGCAACTATGGCTGGCTTTGATGAGCAGTGTTGCCATTTGGTGCTTTTGGAGCCAGATCTAGCCCTTTTTTTTGCGTTTAGCTCTAAAAATTCCGTTTTAGCCCCTAGCTCTTTTTTGGCCCTCTTTAAAATGTTTGGCCCTTTTTGGCTCCAAATCTATTTCGGCAATACGAATTAAAAAATAAGATAAATTTATAGACGAATTCATTGAAAGAAAGATACGTAATATATGTCGCGACTTCATAATTAAATTAATAGAGCAATTAAGGCAACCCTTGCCGTACAATATAGAAACGCTTAGCAAAATAGATTTATTTTCAGTTGAAAACACATTGAGAATTTAAAACCTTAAAGATTTTCATATTTCACAAATTAAAAAAAAAGACAAGTATAGCACTGATGAAATAACGATATGACAAATACGGTGGAAAAATATCTATCTCCAAAATTGGAAAAATGTGACTTCAGTTTTTGGTTTGATGTTAAACAGTATAATTCAAAAAGTTTGTCGATTTTCTGCTGCCACTAAGTAATGCTGAAGTTGCAAGAACGTTTTCAAAAATGAGTTGGATTAAAAGCAAACACAGAAACAAAATGAGTTTAGTTATGTTGAATTCGCCCCTGACAATAAGAAGTGGTCTTAAACGGCCGAATAAATGCATGACTGAAATAAAAACGATCTCAAAATAAGAACACAAAAAATATATATGAGTGTAGCAAAAATAATAATTCATCTTCTGAGGACGAAATCATAGATTTTCAAGTCTAAGGCCCTTCAAATATATCTCGTCCCAATATAAACTTGAATATCGCACACGTGTATTTTAAAGGTGATTCGTACACCCCTAGGACGTTAAAAATTGGAAAAAATTTTAATTAATTTACATCGGCCAACATTTTGGCAAGTCGTATTTTTGGCGAACCTATAGCCGTGCCCTTATTGTAGTAGTGTGAAAAATACTTCTTACTTTTTAACGATACCTTACCGCCAAATAAAACAAAAGGTAAACACACACCAAACCCCAAAATAAAAAAAATGGCAACAACAAAACCAAAAGGTAAAAATAAAAAAAAAAAAAAAAAAAAAAAAAATAAAAAAAAAAGTACTTTTTGTATTTATTTAGTTTATTTTTTGTATTTTTTTGATTTTTAAAAAACAAAAAAAAAAAAACAAAAAAAAAAAAAAAAAAAAAAAAAAAAAAAAAAAAATAGAAAAAAAAATAAAAACAAAAAAAAAAAAAAAAAATAAAAAAAAAAAATGGATTTTTTTATTTTGAAAAAAAAAAAAACAAAAAACCAGTATTTTTTGTTTTTTTTATTTAAATAAATATAAATTTAAATTAAACTATTGAAAAAACCCAGCATATTATTTTAATTTATGTACCCTTTCTTGACCTTATTATTTTTTTTTTTTTTTTTTTTTTTTTTTTTTTTTTTTTTTTTTTTTTTTTATTTTTTTTTGCTTTTTTTTTGTTTTTTTTTTGTTTAGATTACGTTACTTTTTTATAACTCTGTTTAAGTTTGATTTGAAATAAATTTTGATGAAAAACTAACTTTTATCTTAAAAAAGTTATAGTATACATTTTACGGTTTAGCTCTTTTTGCCACGGGGTTTCTTTTTTCTGGATTTTATTGAAGAGAAAGAAAATTTACCTATTTTCTAGCCCCCCTTTTTTTTTTTTTTTTTTTTATTTTTTTTTTTTTCTAGAAAGTCTAAGCCCCAAAAGAGAGAACTCCTACACACGATCAGAGAGAAAAGCGAGAAAGGAATCTTATAATTTAAATTTTATTGTACATAAATTGTTATGTTTAAAATTTAAATACAGTATACGTGTCTCAAGAATGTTGACTTAAAGCATGGACGTCAGAAAGGGACATGGTTTACAGCTTAGTTATTATCTACGATCGTGAGCGTTTTTATAGGTTCTTTTTCTCGGCCAGAGATTATGAGCTGACGACACAACCTTTTATAGTCTAATATACGTAAAGCGAATTTCGTGGATGTCAGCAATGATTTTTAGAGGTTTTGCAGAATTGGCAGTTTTTCGATACAACCTGCTTTCATGTTGCACTAGTCTGATGGATTCATTTATTTCTTGCACACCTCCTGGTTTCTCTTTTGTGATGGTCTTCACCAAAAGGATTGTCGAAGCGTCTATAGATTAAGGCATTATACAGACGATTACGCCACGCCACCCTCCGAATTGCTAAACGGCATGGCCTTTCGTTACCTTCTTATACCATATGGACCTGGAACCCAATAAATCTATGGCCAGCCTCGGTGTCGAAGTTTTCAATGCTTTTTGCATCCCCAAGAACATGCTTTATTGATGAAGGTGGTGTATGAAATTAGTATTATTAATCACCGGCCTCTGACTATCAACTATTATAATTCGGCCGCAGACGCAGCTTGATCAACCTTGTTCCAGAAATTCTGCTGCTTCTTTCACGGCGATAATTTCGTTGTGCCGTAGAAAAACGGCTTGCAGTAATCCGTTGTCTGTTAGGACGTACTTATTTCTAAGACGACACAGTAACTGCCAGACCCGACTCAGTTACGTGGGCATGAACCATCTGTCACAGTGAATTGTGTGATGTTCTGACCATTTCTGCACCCTGGGACAACCTACGGCCCAATTGCGGTCCCCAGGGCGCCTTCAAAGCACAGGCGCGGGATCATATGCTCCGTTTCCCGCTATTAGCTGGCACCGTGTATAACCTGAAAAAATATACACTTGAATTATAAGAATTTTAAGTGGATTCTCCACCAGATTCCGAGTCTGAGGTCTTGTGTATTCTTTATTACAACGTTAGTCGTTCAACAATTAAGGCGTAACAGTGGTGGGGTCTGTTCGATTTTTGTTAAGTTTTTTATTTGGCTGACATAATTTTGTTTATGTCATAACTGCAAGCCCATGCTTAAGGCCTTTGGTGGCGGTCGAGTGGCATGAGACGCTATGGTCTTAGATCAATGGGGCGTCATTTACCGTAACCGGCGGCCCGACACAATAAAAAAGGGCCAAGCGAACTGTAGCGTCACCGTATGTGGTCATAGTAGACGCCAGACCTTGGAGCCACAACGCTGGTATCTAATTCAAACAGCGGGGGCATCGGGTCGCCTGTATAATGTGCACAGGATTACGGTGAAAAGCAGATCTTATTGGAGCAGTGAGTAGCCAGAGGTTTGAATGAGGAATGCTGTGCCTAAGATGCAATCGCGAGCACGAAAATATATACTGATAGCCAAGCGGCGCAAACACGCATTAGTGAAGGAGATCCAATCAGGTCACACAAAGTTACATGATCATCATCAGTAAATAGAAGGTAATGACAAGAGCCGATGAATCAGGTCCACAGTAGACGTCCTAATCATGCTTGGAAAAAAAGTTAAAAGGAGATAGTGTTGCATTTAGGCTATTAAACATAAGAGGCGTAATTAAAGCAGTTGGTCTGCTCAAAATTTTTAAAGAGCATATCCTCAAAGAAAGGACTTAAGGACATGATGGCTGTACAATGGGACGTATCTAGGACTTTGGGCGGGGTTCACATTCCTATAAATTAGGTCTTTGCAGTAACAGGCTGTCATTTTCAACGGTTGAAAGAGGACAGATCTATGCATCAGTAGTTTTACCGTACTCACAATTTCATTTTTAACTTTTTAAGGGGAAATTGGTTCATCCGCGATAGGGAAAAGAGATTTTTAGGCGATATTTTATAAAACCATTTTTCTTCTGTTTGAATGTCTTTTTGCGCCGTTGTTGTTAGGAATAATTTTTTTTTTTTTTTTTGGTGTAGTTAGGTACACAATATGTCAAACATGCAGACAACAACAGAATAGAAGCTTAAAGCAAACACGTCCACAATAGAACAATTTCCATTTAATCACATTTATTTTAGAATATGAAGATGATGTTAATTTGAGGGCTGTGCTGAGCAACAACATTGTACATATGCTGTCAGCACCCAATGTTAGAGTAACAGTATCGTAGCTGACAGGCGTACAAAGCAATTTTACTCAAACAATCACCAATATACCAACAATCAACCAACACAATGGTTTTGGTTTTGTGGTATATTTAAAGCAAATGCGTCTGTCAACGTTGCAATCTTAGCTAATTTATTTTTTTTTTGTGATTTTGTATTGTTTTTAAACTTTATATAAGTATAGTATAAAATGCGTATCTAGCCGTAGCTAGATTGTTATTATTAGTGTCGTAATTTGCGTAAAATGCTCTGAAACAGCTTCACTTTTCATTCGACAATCTTGGCTAAGTGGGGTAACATGAAAACAAAGTCAACTTGGAAATGACACACACACATACTCGAAAGCGTAATTGCAGCGTTTGTGACGTAAAACACTTGCTAAATTGTTGCACGCCATATTTTTGTTTTTTTTTCTAGCGACTGTGTGTTCGCTACTGATTTTATATTTTGTCATTCGTTACGGTTAATATAAATCTACACATTGCCACATCCAATGGCGATATTGTGGTGCAGTTCACCAGCAGCAACATTGGTTCACATGGTGGGAATTAACATTTATAAATGGACCAACATGTTACTTTTTCCAGGTTTTTTATACTCAGTGAGCAAGAGCTCACAGAGATATTAAGCTTGATGGATAACGGTTGTTGTACATATATAAAGGAATCGAGATAGATATAGACTTCCATATATCAAATAATCAGGATCGAAAAAAAATTTGATTGAGCATCGTCCGTCCGTCCGTCCATTAACACGATAACTTGAGTAAATTTTGAGGTATCTTGATGAAATTGGTATGTAGGTTTCTGAGCACTCATCTCAGATCGCATATTTTAAATGAACGATATCGGACTATAACCACGCCCACTTTGTCGAATAGCGAAAAGTGCGAATAAACCGAAAAAGTGCGTATAATTCATTACAAAAGACAGCACTAAAGCGACAAGACTTGGTAGATGAGGATGAACTATGACGCAGACAGAATAGAAATTAGTACAAATTTTGACAATGGCGTGGCACCGCCCACTTTAGAGAGAGTTGATTAGACGTCTGCAGCTGTAATTTGGCAGTCGTGTGACGATATCATGATGAGAGTTTTGGCAGGAGCGTTAGCACCTATTACTATATGTACGCTTAATAAAAATTAGCAATCGAAGAAGGACACGGCCCACTTTTAAAGAAAAATCTTTTGAAGTCGAAATTTAACAAAAATTTAATAGCTATTACAGTAGATAAGTAAATTATGTCAACATTCACACATCCAGTAATGATATGGTGCACGACAAAATACACAAAGAATAAAAGAAAATGTCAAAATGGGCGTGGCTCCGCCCTTTTCCATTGAATTTGTCTAGGATACTTTTAACGCCATAAGTCGCTACAAAAATTAACTATATCGCTTTGAAATTTGGTAGTGGCATAGAGTTTTATGACAGTTACCTGTTTTCTGTGAAAATGGGCCGTAAATCGGTTGATGCCAAACGCCAGTTTTTATACACAGTGTGACAGTATGTATCCTTCCGCATGGCGTAACCCGAACACTGAGCACAAATCGACATATCTATATTGAACTAGTCACGTGTCTTTGACATGAACTCACTTTGATCTGAGGTATGAAACTACGAACGAAATCCGACTTGACCACGCCCAGACTTTGTTCGGTATCGAAAATTACGAAAAATGATGCTCAAATTCTATATACCACAAATACGAAAAAGGGATGAAACATGGTGAGGTAATTGGGTTGTTTATGGCGCGAATATAACTTTAGAGAAAAACTTGATAAATGGTTGTAACACCACCATATGTATAGTATGAGAACATGAAAAAGTTCTGCAGGGCGAAATAACAACCTTATAAATCTTGCAGTATTACATATATATAAATAATTGAGGGTATCCAACCCAGATGATGTCTGGGTCACCCTGTCACATTTTCGGGTGAGTAAGGCACCAGCCCACGGAACGATCGTTTAAAGAAAGTCGATTTCTGGAAAACGCCTGTCACACCTACTGCCCATTTTTAAAAACTCTGATAATACCATGTATTAACACTAGATACCCTATCGTACACAACTCATTCTAGAGTCACCCCTGAGTCCACCTTTATGGCGATATCTCGAAAAGGCGTCCACCTATAGAAACTAAGCCCACTCCCTTTTAAAATACTCATTAACACCTTTCATTTGATAGCCCATATCGTACAAACACATTCTAGAGTACATCCCTGGTCCACCTTATGGCGATATGCGAAAAGGCGTCCACGATAGAACGAAGGCCCACTCCCATTTAAAATACTCATTAGCACCTGTCATTTGATACCCATATCGTACAAACAAATTCTAGAGTCACCCCTGGTCCACCTTTATGGCGATATCTCGAAAAGGCGTCACCTATAGAACTAAGGCCCACTCCCTTTTAAAAATACTCATTAACACCCTTTCATTTGATACCCATATGTACAAACAAATCTAGAGTCACCCTGGTCCACTTTATGGCGATATCTCGAAAAGGCGCCACCTATAAACTAAGGCCACTCCCTTTTAAAATCCTCATTACCTTCGATTTGATACCCATATTGCACAAACGAATTCTAGAGTCACCCCTGGCCCACCTTTATGGCGATATCTCGGAACGCGTCCACCTATAGAACTAAGACTACTCCCTTTTAAAATACTCATTAACACCTTATTTGATACTCATATTGTACAAACAAATTCTAGGGTCACCCCTGGTCACCTTTATGGCGATATCTCGAAACGGCGTCCACCTATGGAACTAAGGATTACTCCTTTTAAAATACTCATTAACACCTTTCTTTGATACCCATATCGTACAAAGAAATTCTAGAGTCACCCCTGGTCCACCTTTATGGCGATATCTCGAAAAGGCGATCCACCTATAGAAACTAAGCCCCACCCCTTTTAAATACTCATTAACACCTTCATTTGATACCCATATCGTACAAACAAATTCTAGAGTCACCACTGGTCACCTTTATGGCGATATCTCGAAAAGCGTCCACCTATAAACTAAGGCCCACTCCCTTTTAAAAACCTCATTAACACCTTTCGTTTGATACCCATATCGTACAAACACATTCTAGAGTCACCCCTGGTCCACCTTTATGGCGATATCTCGAAAACGGCGTCCACCTATAGAACTAAGGCCACTCCCTTTTAAAATACTCATTAACACCTTTCGTTTGATACCCATATCGTACAAACAAATTCTAGAGTCACCCCTGGTCCACCTTTATGGCGATATCTCGAAAAGGCGTCCACCTATAGAACTAAGGCCCACTCCCTTTAAAATACTCATTAACACCTTTCATTTGATACTCATATCGTACAAACAATTCTAGAGTCACCCCTGGTCCACCTTTATGGCGATATCTCGAAAAGGCGTCCACTATAGAACTAAGGCCCACTCCCTTTTAAAATATCATTAACACCTTTCATTTGATACCCATATCGTACAAACAAATTCTAGAGTCAGGCCCTGGTCCACCTTTATGGCGATATCCCTAAATGGCGTCCATCTATAGAACTATGGCCCACTCCTCATAAAATACTCTTTAATACCTTTCATTTGATACACATGTCATACAAACACATGCCAGGGTTACCCTAGGTTCTTTTTACATACATGGTGATTTTCCCTTACTTTGTCTCCACAGCTCTCAACTGAGTATGTAATGTTCGGTTACACCCGAACTTAGCCTTCCTTACTTGTTATAATAAACTTTGTTATCGCTGTAGTTGTTGACGCAGTTCTTCCACACACATACACATATATGTATGAATGTTATTTGCAACTACTGACCGGCATTTGTCAATGCCTATGCATGTATGTCATGCAACCGGTCATTTGGTTCGTTGGCGTGCTTGCTGCTGCTTCTGACTGCAGATTGCAATTGCAAACGTAACAACAAATACGTTTACTCTAATGCTCATACATAGTTATGAAATATATATGTATAAACAAAGTCATGTATGTGGATTCAATGAAATATGCACATGAGCCATTTGTGTTACTGAATGCCATTTTCGTTGAATTCGATTATGATTTTTGTGATGTGTTGAAATATTAATTGCTGTTTTTTTGTTTATTAGCTGAACGTGTCATCTTTAGATTTAGTATGTGGTTCAACTATTTTTGTTAAGAATGAGTTTCTTCCGAAGGTTGTTCTTGCCGCTTTGGTATTTGGGTTAGTAAATTAAAATAAAAAGTAGTATAAAAGAAAATAAAACGAACTATGCAGCTTGTTGTTTTATTAGAAATGAATCAATTACATAGAAACTGATTCATACCACCCGAAAAGACGGGTACCGTGCTTATACGTAATGTTTAGCTTAATCTTCCCAGCAAAACCTGGCTCAAGCGGTAATAAGCAATGAGGAATGCTGGTTTTACTCCTGACTGATAAACCTTTAAATATGGTACAGACTGTGGCGGAATTACGTTTCGGGTTCCCACTATGGCTGTATATTCAAGCTTTAAACACATACAACATAAAGAAACTAATTTTTCCCATAACTATTTCCCAACAATCGCCTAGGTCTTTTGAAAAACTCTTCTAGTACTTCGTTTACAGAAAGTTGTATATCAATATGATATTTAATGAAGCGAGTCCATTCAAACATTCTTGACTGATTGTACTCCGCAAGTATGATTTTAACCATTTGAGGGTATAAAATGTGCGTTCTGGTGTTGCTGTCGAAACTGGTAGAATGGCTGATATGCGCAATATCTTATTTACATTTTCGAAAGCATTTGGATTCGCCACCAGGAAAAATAAAATAAAGAGGAAATATAGCATACAAATTTTGTAGGTAATCATCAAAATTTTACCCATCTCAAGGGCATCAAACACATTTTTTAAAATTCTGGCCATCGACTCGCCTTCTCCACATTTTGACTTCCATTGCAAACTCAGTTTTGGAACAATACACAACACTTTCATAAAATTCATGCAGTTTATTGCATTTTTCAGCGTTGTATTCATTTTTGGCAACAAAATATCGAAGTTTTCTAAAATTAGTTGGTGTTTCATGTAACGGCTCTTGATATGAGTTATGAATGCATTTTAATTGATATTTACTGATGCGTGGTTTCTTGTGTAGCGCAACTCTCTCAAGGGTTTGCCAACCCAATTGTCAACCTCACCTACCCGTGGCGAATCCTGTTTTCATTAATAGCCGAGGCTGTGGCGATCCCGAACTCCTGATGGATCAAAGGGGGTGGGAGGGCGGTATAGCCTAGAAGGTTTCATGTGGTCACAACAAATCGTTTCCCGAGATGGTCGGGCTGGTACCTTTATTATGCAATGGGCCTGGCACGTCGCTTTTTATGACTAAGCAATTTCCATGTTTCGGAATCCATAACTCTTAGAAAAATTAGGTCAGAATAGAACCGTATATGTATTATTGCGCAGCCTTGTAACACTATTAAACACACAAAACAAACAAAAGCAGCATTTCAAGTGTACAGCTGGGTATGTAATGTTCGGTTTCACCCGAACTTAGACTTCCTTACTTGTTGCATAATCGAAATGTTTTTCTGCAGAACGCTTTTGCCCTTTTGGCCATCGGTAAAAATCGAAATAAATGCACCCTGCCTACATCATGTTACAATCAAATATACGACATAAAATAACGAAGTTTTGGTTGTAAGATGGAGATTCATGCTATTAGCGAGCTTTGGCATTATTGGTCTTAGTGCTTTTGTTTAGCTATATTTTATTAAAATAACTTGTTAAAAATAAACGATTGTGAGCACACAAAGAAATCTATTTGTACTATGGCACTATTGTGAATATTTGATTAGAAGTAACACTGCATTACCGGCAGTTGCTAACATGCGGCAGATGGCAGCGCAGGCGCATGTAAGTTTTTATTGATAGAGGATTGATTGATAGAACAGCTGATTTCTGTTGATATTTGATATGAGACTTTTATATTCATTGCGCACGGGTCCGGCTAGTCAGAACTAATTCTAGTCGATGAAGTTTCGTAATATTTTTAAGGAAACTAGATTTGTGTTTTAATTGAAAAATTATAACGTCGATAAAACCGGTTTGAATAAGTTAATATACGAAGAGTAGCTCTTTCAAAGAACTTATAAAATTTGTAAGTTCAATATTTCTTGCTATCTGATCAGCTCTATTTCAAGTTTTTTGATATAATGCTTTTTATCTTTCTCATATATTGGAGGGAGCTACGCGTTTCAACCGACTACAATTGACATTTGCAAATTAATTTTGGAAGAGAATATTTTCATGGCTGATATACATTTCCTGGCTGGCTGAACCACGGCTGAGGAGTGGCCCCGTTCAAAAAAAATTTTAGAAGTATTTTTAATGTAATGTAATTTCTGTATTAAAATAAAATTATGAAATAGGTGATTATAAAGAAAAATAAAGGATTTTATCATGCCATGCCCATGAACGAGATTTTAATTAGGTTATTCATTATTCATAAACCTTATCATCAAGTTGTTGTACTCGATGTATATTTTTATTATAACGCTTTATGTAAGATTGATTTATAGTGGGTCATAAGCTTTATTTAAAATGTTCACATACAGTCCAAGCAGTATTTTATAGTATGGCCTTATGTATGCCTTATTTTAGTTGGTTGTTGTATTATACCTTATGGTTTATAACAATTTCCCTTGTAAACCTGATTTTGTATGAGTTATAAGCCTTATAAATAACGTTATCTTCAGATAAACCTTAAGCCTTATGATAAATTACAGAAACTAAGGAATATTTCGTTCTATATCCGTCTTCGTGTGGAAAAAGAAAATGAGAGCTAAGTGGCGTAAGAAGCGTATGCGGAGGTTGAAGCGTAAACGCAGGAAGATGCGTGCTAGGTTCAAAAGAATACAATGCTTGTTGGTCCCGTATATGTTTTTTGTACAAACTTCAATCTTTGAAACAGCTTCAACTTTGGTACCACATTTTGGAGGCGTTACGAAATATTTGCATAACTAATACTAAATTGTAAATTATTGAAATAAAGAGTAATGTTTAATGTTTTTCTGGAAGTTTTTAAAATCAAGAAAATCAAGAATATGCAATACATTTAATTAATAGAACCCAGCCATTCGAAATAAGCGTTATATAAGGTTCACATTTTTCACTGGATTCGAGGATGATTAAGATTTACAAGTTGGTCCGTTTGTTTTCTCGTAAATACGGGAATTGCATATTGTATTAAAAAATTTGATGCTTACATTTCCTTGAAATCAGGTACTATCTTAGTGGCTTATTCTTGAGAAACGTTTCTTTACAGAAAGTAGATCAAGGACAAACTTTTTCCAAGATAGGGCCATGTGCCTTGGCCAAGTTACTATTTGAAAAACTTTTCACCTGGATAGTGCACTAGGGCCGATCTGTTCTCAAAAAATTGTATTTGTGGTGCGATTTATTTGATATTTGGTAAAAAGTATCTCTTTTTCAAGTTAATATTTGAGAAACTTTTCTTTCCGCAAAATTAACATGTGGCCGACTTATTCGATTTATGCAGCGGAAAGTGGACCACGATGTGTGATTTGTTTAAAATTTTTAATTGGATAGTCCTTAGGATAGATTACCCTTAATACACACCTTCAATCTGAGTTGCTTCAAGATGTATATAAAACCCTAAGTATATCAGGTAATAGCAAAATAATTATATTAACCATAAGAGCAAAAGCGTGCACCGACATAACTCAATCGCTTGCACGATGAAGTAATATAAATAAATAATACTTAACAACTCAAATTGCATGTACATAAAAAAAAATGTAAGGCGCGATAACCTCCGAAGAGATTTAAGGCCGAGCTTCTCTTCCAATTTGCGTCGTGCTCATTTTTAATTTTTCCTACAAATTGGCGGGACGGGACCTACTTGTTTTATGCTGACTCCGAACGGCATCTGCAAGGCAGATGAGTTTTCACTGAGAGCTTTTCATGGCAGAAATACACTCGGAGTGCTTGCCAAACACTGCCGAGGGGCGACCCCGCTTAGAAAAATGTTCTTCTAATTTAAAAACCTTATTTCTAAAATTTTGATGTTGCTTTGCCCGGGGTGTGAACCCAGGGCATTCGGTGTGGTAGGCGGAGCACGCTACATCACACCACGCTGTCCGCCATGTACATATGTATGTATAAAATTTGTATGCAAATATATACGTCAGTATTTCATTTAGCAAATAAATTTTTTTGTATAACAATTCTAACATAATAACGACCAGTTGCTGTTATTTAATAAGAAAATATATGCCAGTCAACAGAAAAATGCAGATTAATTGCATCACAACACGCAACAAAAACGCTACTGAATACATCTACGAGCTAGTCAATGAGTGATTGTGTGAGCGAACAACGAACTTTGTTAACACTTTTTTATTTAAATCTAAAGACTCAGGCAACGAACTTCATATGTGCAATACATTTAGTTTGTACACACGTTTGCATATCGAGTATAGATATGAGTATTTATTCAATACAAATATGATTTACAGTATATATGTAAACTTATTATTACGTTGCGAACTCAATTTCTCTCACAATATCTGTTTAAACGAATACATGTCTACATGTGTTTATTATTCATATGTATGTAGCTAACTCGCAACAATAGCCTTAGAAACGAATTGCATTGCAAATCCGTTTATTCGTAATTGTATTAATTAAGTCTGCTTTCATTTTTTTATTTTTATATATCACCAGTATGATGTAGACAGTCTGTGTTTCAGGGTGCATTAAAACAGTAGCAGAGTAATAATGAAGGGGTGATTGATATCCGATACTAATTTCATCGTTTTGCATGTTTTTTAATACAATTTGTCAGTAAATACCATTTTTGGCAGATTGATGAGCTAAGAAAGAAAAGGAAAGGAGATTGAAGTCGGCAGAAAAATTCAAGGTTGCGCGGTCAAAAATTATTGGTTAAAATTGTATTTGGTGTGATTCATTAGCTAAATTCCAAAACTGTTACATATCAGCTGCAAAATAACCAGACAATTTTAATTACAACGTTGTTTCTACAAAAAATCAATCAGTAGGCTCGATTTGTCAGTGCGACTTGAAAAGAGTTTAACGTTGCCACTTTGTTCGTCAACTTAACTAGCTTAAGCGACCAATATGGCAGAGTAAACTCTAGTCAACTTTGACTGGAGTTTAAAGCAGCGCTGAAAAACTGGACGTTACAAGTAAACATGCCCGTACCATCTAAAAATATAGCTACCGGGCGTATACGTAAAATTTTTTTATTTGTACATACCCCGCAAAAAATGCGATAGTCTAGGATGAGTCGCAAAGAAGTGTACGACTATTGACAATTTGATCTATTTATGTGAGTTGGATTGATCATTTTCGTTAGATCATGTATTATGGAGAGATAAGTTGTACCTTTTTTACCTGAACGGGTAGTGTTGGGGGTCCTCTCCAAACCAATACGGCTTCTGTTGGTTTATCTCCTCTCTTCTATTCTCCCAAAGGGACTCTCCGACTGTCCTCTTTCTACCCCATGCACAATTATCTTCCAACCCCAAGTGCGCTGTCGGGCCAGTCCGCTTTCTAAACAAACGAGAATTCTTACTGATTCTTTAAACTTCAAAACAATATTTAAATTTCTTTTTGTATGGTATTATTTGAAGCAACCCATATGGCTTCGCAATTTATGTCGATTCCTCTTCATAAATTTCTAATTGACTAATCCCACATCTTGGTGTTCCAGAGCTTTCACTACCACCCACTATACATTTAGTAATCCCTCTAGGGGTTTGAACAGAAAAGATATCAAACTAATAGGCTTGTAGTCAGGCCCGTCGAGAGGAGGGGTGCCCGGGGATCTCAAAATGCTATCCAAGCTTTTGCTTACAGAAAATAAACAAACAACACCATTAATCACCTTTCGTGGTAGATAGCAATCATTTTAAATTTCAACAAATTTTATAAATCTCTTAACGTGTCTGCACCCCGCATAAGGTGTTGTTGGTTTCTGGCGTCGGCTTTGTAGCATAAAGTTGAATTCGTTTTCTGTTAGCAGCAGAAAAATTCGGTATGAGGCAAATTCTTATAAAGCGATATACACGTATGTATATATGTAAACAGCGGTACGCCGAAAATAACGAAGCTTGCGAAGCTAAAGTTTTGCTTTCCTGACGTTCGAAAAAGGAATCGCAAAATACATTTTTATGAATGTGAAGAGAACGAAAACGATCAACGACGATCACGAGACTGATCTACACATTTTAGGTAATAGTTGATCGGTTATTGCAGGTATACTGAACGATTTGCTGTCATGAAAAATTTGAAGAACACCTTTTCTTTTTTGTGGCAATTGGATGCGTGATGAGGTTTCAAGACGAGAAAATGCCGTTCAATTTGTCAGCAATACAATTCAGACGTTTCTGTGATTTTAGGAGATGAAATGATCACTTGAAGCACATTTACTCAGCAAATTTTAAGGAAATTGTCACCATTGAATTGTGAATACTATCTGTGCTCTAAATCTAGCAAAACTTTTTCGTAACATTTTATTTTTTGCACCATACCTGTTACAGTAGCAAGTGCTTAACGTTCCTTCAGTGTCCTTGCAAGGATAAAGAACTTTTATCGATCGTGTTCAACTCAAGAACGCCTACAGGATTAGCGTGCTCTGTATTGAAGCACTAACAGCGAGACAGTTGGATTTTTCCACTATCGTAGATAATTTGCAGCTATTAAGGCCAGGAAAGCCCACTTGTGTTAATCAAACTCTTTTAATATACAAATTCTACCAAAAAGATTTGTATTGGCTCATTCCATTTCAAAACACCGGTCCGCGCAGGACATGAATTTTGATTTTGATGAAATTTTAATATGTTGTTCTTTGGTCAAAATAATGAAACACTATTTTTTTTGCCTCATAATCATTTTTTTCGGATTTGTCGGCTATTGAATTCCATAAATGCAATCGAAATTTTATTCGCCGATTTTTTCAACTGTCAGCAAGTTTGTCAGAAAATTAACCGATTCTCACGATTTTTCTTTGAAATATTCGCTATTACTTTTAATTTTATTTAAATTATTAAACAATAGCATATAGTTTAAAAAAATTTTTATTTAGTATTCAGTAAAAAATTATGACTTTTTCCAAAAATTAATATTTCAAAAGCTTATTTTTTTACCTAATCTTTTTCTATGCTGAGCAAACAGCCATTATTTTAACTTGGCTAAAAGCGCATTAGCCAAAATTCGTTGTTTCCGAAATATGATTTTTTTTCTATTAAACTTTTTTTTTCGCCATATATTGATGCAATACATATCAGCATACAACGAGATCAATGCCAAATGCTTAAACTTAATAAAAATATCCCATTTATTATTGAAAACATTCATTTGTTGTTATTTTCAGAATTACAGTGATTTCGTAGTAAAACGGCGGCAAATTATGTGCAAATATGCCGCCGATTTACTACAAAATCACTGTAATTCTGAAAAATAACAATTAAACTTTATGCTATTGTTTATAAATTTATATAAAATTAAATACAATAACGAATATTTCAAAGAAAAAATCATGAGAATCCGTTAATTTTTGACAAACTTGTGACAGTTAAAAAAATGGTGAAATATCGATTGCATTTTATGAAATTCAATAGCCGATAATCCGAAAAACAAAATTTTATGAGGCAAAAAAAACACGTGTGTTCATTATTTGACCAAAGAACACATATTCAAATTTCATCAAGATCAAAAACCATGTCCTGCGCGGACCGGGTGTCTTGAATGGAATGAGCCTATTGCAATTTAAAGAAATTTATTTCATACAATTAATGCAATATTTAAATAAAAATCTATAAGTAATAAACTGTATTATTTTTATACTCTGTGAGCTCTGCTCAGCTGACTGTGTTCGCATACCGGTAATCCGTAACGGCATAAACTAATCGAAATAGATATAGACTTCTATATATCAAAATGATCTGCGTGAAAAAGGAAATTCATTTAGCCATGTCCGTCCGTCCGTCTGTCCGTCCGTCTGTAAACACGATAACTTCAGTAAATTTTGAGGTATCTTGATCAAATTTGGTATGTAGGTTCCTGGGCGCTCATACTCAGATCAGCTATATTAAAATGAACATAAATCGGACACAAACACCGCCCACATTTTTCGACGATATCGAAAAATTTCAAAAAACCGAAAAAAAGTGCACTAAATCATTACAAAAAAGACGAATAAAAGCGATGAAACTTGGTAGATGCGTTGACCTTATGACGCAAAATAGTAAAAATTAGAAACAAATTTGGACATAAGCGCGTGACACCGCCCCACTTACAAAAGAACAGTAATTTAAAAAGTTTGACAAGTTAATTTGACAGTCGTTGAATAAATCATGATCGAAAATTTGGCAGGCAACGTTAAACCTCCTATACTATAAGCAGTATAAAATAAAAAAGACAAAACAAGTAAGGAAGGTTAAGTTCGGGTGGTAACCGAACATACATACTCAGTTGAGAGCTATGGTGACAACATAAGGGAAAATAAACATGTAGGAAAATAAACCGAGGGAAACCCCTGGAATGGTTTGTATGACATGTGTATCAAATGTAAGGCATTAAAGAGTATTTATGAGGATGTGCGCATAGGTTTCATAGGTGGACTGCGTATCGAGATATCTGCCATAAAGTGGAGCAGGGTGATCATCTAGAATGCGTCTGTAGCGACTATGGAGTATCAAAGAAGGAGTATATGAGTATTTTAAAGGGCGTGCCGCCGCCTTCAAGTTCTATAGCAGTGACGACGCCGTTGTTTTCCGACGAGCTCGCCGTAGAGCCGTAGGCCCAGGGCGTCGACTCGTAGAATGCGTATTGTGCGATATGGGTATCAACTGAAAGGTAGTTAATGAGTATTTTAAAAGGGAGTAGGCCTTAGTTCTATAGGTGGACGCCCGATTTCGAGATATCGCCATAAAGGTGGGCCAGGGTGACTCTAGAATTCGTTTGTGCAATATGGGTATCAAATGAAAGGTGTTAATGAGTATTTTAAAATGGGAGTGGCCTTAGTTCTATAGGTGGACGCCTTTTCGAGATATCGCCATAAAGATGGACCAGGGGGACTCTAGAATTGTTTGTACGATATGGGTATCAAATGAAAGGTGTAATGAGTATTTTAAAAAGGGAGTGGGCCTTGTTTATAGGTGGTCGCACTTTTCGAGATATCGCATAAAGGCTAGCAGACCAGGGGTGACTTTAGAATTCGTTTGTACGATATGGGTATCAAATGAAAGGTGTTAATGAGTATTTTAAAGGGCAGTGGGCTTAGTTCTATAGGTGGACGCCTTTCGAGATATCGCCATAAAGGTGGACAGGGGTGACTCAGAATTTGTTTGTACGATATGGTGTATCAAATGAAACGGTGTTAATGAGTATTTGTAAAAGGGAGTGGGCCTAGTTCCATAGGTGGACGCCGTGCGAGATATCGCAAAAGGTGGACCAGGAGTGACCTAGAAGTCGTTGTGCGACATGGTCAAACGAAAGGACGTTCAATAGAGTATTTAAGAGGGACGTGCGGCAGTTAGTCTATGTAGAGTGGACGCTTTTTCCCGAGATATCTCAGAAAGGAGACCAGGGGTGATCTAGAATGCGTTGTACGATATGGGTAGTCAAATGAAAGGTGTTAATGAGTATTAAAAGGAGAGAGAGCTTAGTTCCATAGGTGGACGCCATTTCGAGATATCGCCATAAAGGTGGACCAGGGCGGTGTGTGGGTGGACCCTAGACATATGCTATTTTGTGCAATATGGGTATCAAACGGAAAGGAATTAAGATATAATCCATTTAATGGTTTAGTATTTTTTAAGGAGGGATGTGGGCCTCCTCTGCTGGGATCATACTTTTTTTAAAGGGGTTGACTCTAGACTAGCCACCTTTGAGTTTGTACGATTACTCGATCTTGGGCTATAAATATGGATTTATAGTTGTGATTCTAGTAGTTGAAAAGGGTTTAGAATATTTGTTTTCTGCTGTTAATTAGAAAGTACTGTTTTGAAAAGAAGGGAGAGTGGGGGAGACAGTGGGCCTTCGTTCTATAGGTGACATAGTTCGCCCTTTTCCGAAATATCACGCCCCCATTAAAAGGTTGTGGAACCTGTGGACCAAAGGGGGAGGAATGTGGAAGGGGATTGTGGTGAATGGGGGGTGACCTCCCCAACCGAATTAGTAATTGTAATCCTTCTAGAATGTCGTGTGGACAATTCCATGGGTAGTTGAAAATTAATTTTTTTATACTAGGTTCGAGTATAGGCTCTCGAAATACATAGAAAATTGCTAGAGGATACCAATTAATGATAAAGAGTTTTTAAAAAGGGGGGGACATTGGTGGGGCATGGTTTTTGGTGCCATACTCCCAGTATGTTATTTTTGTGGATATAATGATGTTATAAAAGGCGTATTCCAGTTGATTTAGTTCGTACCCCCCTCCAAACCAAAATGTAGGACCACAGTGTATTGTTAATAGTAAGATAGAGCCGACTTGTGGGGAAATGAATTTTGAGCCACACCAGACACATCATCTGTGGAATTACCGCTAATTAATTTTAATTTCCACTCTATTATTATGTGAATAAATACTCGAGCACAAAACAAGGATCTTTAATGGTGATTTTTTTTTTATCTTTCGTCCTCCTGCTAGCAAAGAAGACGTTTTATTAGTTATTTTCGTCTTATTTTTTATTACGTTAAGCTTATATGTAGTGTTTTCTTGTCGTCCACGATCGCTCCACAACTATATTTGTTTAAAAAAAAGATTTTTCTTTCTTATATATAAAGTTAATAATTCGCACCGTTTGGAGCCAGTTCGGTCAATTAAAACCAAAAAAAAAATCCAATTAGTTTACTCTATCCATATTCATCCCTTTTTCGTATTTGGTATATAAGAACATTATGGCATTTTTTTTTTCATTTTGTAATTTTCGGATATGGGAAAAATGTTGGGTCGGTGTGGGTGGCGTCCGCATGTTTGGCCTGTGTGATACCCCACATGAAGTTACGTTCGTGTATTATTTTTCTGTTACATTTTTCATTATCACAAAAGATTTGTTCTTAAAGGTTCAGAAGTTCAGATAAAAGTACAATAGTTCCCATGTATAATTAAGTAAGTTTAAAGCAATCTACTCATGCCGGTAACGCTGGAAAACGAGCTTATATTTGTAGTAAAGATATATGGATTTTTTGCACTCAAGTTTATTCAGGTTGTCTGGTTAACGGCCTATGCAGGGATATGGACAACAGAAACGGGATACACGGTATTAACTGAGTGATCATAAGATTATAAATTCTGGGATCGTTTTTTTTGGGCATCAAAATTCCACGAAATTTTCAACCTGATTTCGAGATATTTGTAACAATATTTTGTCACAGATGGAAACATTTGCTAATCAGAGCCCGACAATAAAATTATGCCCCTCCCTGAGTCTGGCCTTAGCCACAATTTCGAAGTAAGGATTGTGTTGAATGTTGATTTAGTCGACTTAATGGCTGTGTTTTTTGGTAAGTTTTTAAGTAAGGCTATCCTAGACAAATTAAATGAAGGTTATAAGAGATGAAAGGGGCGGAGAAGTCCACTCCCATTTTTAAATTTTCTTTATTTTGGTTGTATTGTTTTGTTGATATAATATCATGTAGATGGAGTGTTGCTATTCTGTGACATACTATGATACCTGATCTACACTCGCATAAAATTATTTAAAACAATTGTTTTTGTTTCAGTTAAAATTGTACTTTTTAAAAAAAATAATTTTGTTTGTATTTAAATATAAGTGGCGAGTTTGGTTCCCTTCTCCGATTTGTAATTTTATTAAGCGTACACGTCAATAGTTAAATTCAAAGGAGACATACAGCGTCATCCTGCCAAAAATTTCATCATAGTGTATATTCTACACAAACGATATCTAACTGGGCCATAAGTACATAGCTTGTGCAAAATATGTGTGTATTACAATTGACACACTATTACATATTATCAGAAGGTGGGGCCTGGTTTGTGTGCACGATTCACCCCACACCGATTGTCCAAAAAAT
>JARSSU010036343.1:0-21572 GCA_029619165.1 Eurosta solidaginis | reverse complement strand
AAAGTATATTATAATTCATAAACATATGTGTAATATCTTCTTTACTGCGAAGTTTCCAATCCAGATGTACTTTAAGTAATTGTTCACCTGGGTTTGGTAGTTGCGCCCAACCTTTTTGGATTTGTTTCTTAAAAGCTATTTACAATAGTCATTCACCCTTATTGTCATTGTCGTCGTCGACATCGTGGTCGTTTTTCAGTTAACGTCACATCGTATCGACGTCGTCGGCACTTCGACACCAAATCGGTATTGGCTAAGCTTGTTGAGACGACGACGAAAATTTATCGATAAAACGAAAGGAAAATATACCATCTCTGCCATTTCTGGATCAGCTGTTCGCTTTTTTATTTTACTATTTCTGTATCTTTTTCGCGATTTGAGATTTGTTTAAATATTTCATTTCAAGATTTTACATAAATATTTTATTATGACAGTCGTGCGAGCTCTAGTGACGAAAATAATAAAGAGGAGCTTAGACTCAAGAGAAACCAAATCAGAAATAACTCCGATTTTTTCTAGCCCAGCTACAAGAACCGCGAATTGTTGCGCACTCGTTATTTTCATTTTGAATATCTAAAAATCAATGCATATTACATGTTCGAATATTTAATTAATTAAAAAGAAATGTTTTACTTACAAATTTTCTTTCTGTCGTCAGTAAAAACAGCGTCGATAAAACTGGCGTCGTGTAAGGGGGCGACGACAGCAAATTTGCTTAAGCGCCAAATACACGACACGAACATTTCCGCGAACATTCCCGTTATGTCATGTTTCTGCGACCTTTTCTGTCGTGTATGGTGGTGTTTGCCAGTTCGGGCAAATGTTCGCCAAAAATCAAAATATTTTAATTTTTGGCGAACATTTGCGCGAACTGTTCGTGCGTGTATGGCGAAATAGCTCATAATCGTAGTAATTTCTGAACTGAACAGACGTGCGCGGAAAAGTAAAATGGACAATAAAAAATTTCTGAGTGAATTTATTGAAATGTATAAATTTTTTTACGCTTATTTGCCACAGCGAGCAATTGCACCACAATTGTTGTCCGTATTCATCGCTGTCTGAAAGAGAACTAATGTTCGGCCAAAAGTTCGTATAGTGTATGGCCAAAGCTGCGAACAAGATTGCGGAATGTTCGCGGAAATGTTCGTGTCGTGTATTTGGCGCTTTAGCCAATACCAAACATGTGTCGATAGTCGTCAATAGTTACCGAAAACGACGATGGCAATACCGAATTTAACACGTCGTCGTGAGTCATCGTCGTTCAGTGACGACGACTAGATGAATGGATTTGCAACTCTTTGTTTCGAGAGAGCGCTGTCAAAATGCACATTTTTTATAACATTTATCAATGATGCCACTCCAAACAAAAATGAATAGATCTGAAAATGGGGATTTTTGACATACATTTCGGCGATTATAGTTTCAATCATTTAATAAAATGATAGTCGTAAAATATTTATTTCCTTAAAGTTATTTTACAATAATACGACTAGTTAGAGTTAAATATAAACAAATCTAAGTAAAATTTACATTTCGATTAAATTAATTAGTCAAATATTGTAACGCATTTAACTCGCAGTGAAAACCATATGACAATGACAATAAGAGGGATTGTTAAGGACATATTTTCCAGCAAAGATGACTTGATTGAAACTCTCTCATTTTTTGCGCTCTCACGAGGGATTTATCTCAAATTTGTGCTGGCAACAATCACAGATAAATCCCTCGCGCCAGCTGAAGCGGGTGCCAGAGCAAAAAATGTGCCAGCTAAAACGAAAAACAGGCCAAAATTTTCGGTAAACTTTAGGTTGACCCACAACTGTAGAAAAGCGTTCAAAAATTATGGGAAAAATAAAAAAATACTTCTTTTGGTGTAAATATTATTAATTCGAAGGCGGAGGGTAAATATTATTTCCCATTCAAAAGTTATCACTAAAAACAGGGTTTGTAAATAAGAAGTCCCGATGCAACCAGTCCATTTTGATCACAGAACCTGGAACGTCAGACATGTAAAATAAGCCTTATCCACTAAATAAAGTTGACTATTATATCCTAGGTCCGATTCATCTATGTTTTCCAGTGCGTTTATAAAAAAGAAGTATTTGTCTACACAATTTTTACATACTTAGTTGAAACATACAATTTATGTATGATTGCGTAGATTTGATTCCACTTTCCTTCTTACTTCACTGTAAGCAAAATATTTATGTTGAAAATAAACATAACCAATAAACACAAATAAATGTATAATTGGTTAAGTTAAGAGAAGGAAAGTAGAGCGAATTAAACGCTACTTACTTATTACTTTTACATACATACATATCGCTCATTTACTTCAATAGTGTCATAACTGAAAAAACACAATTTTTCAGGAGAGCCATTCAAACATTTTAACTGCCACATGTTGCGCATATAAAGGCATATTTTCATTTCTATAGCACGTGGTAAATTATTAACTGGATCACAAAGATTTTTTTATACAACGTAGATCAGGATATTGGGTACGTTTATATGTTATTAACTCAAAAGTCGTGTTTTTTGAGTTATGATACTATTGAAGTAAATGAGCGATATGTACTTAAGCATCTATTTCTATGTACATCGGTAAGTGCACATTTACGCCAAGTTGATTGCAAGCCTGAGTTTTTCAAACGCATGACTGGTTTTTCTTGCTAGCACATAAACACTCCTAACTGTAATTTACAAGTTGATAAGTGACGTGCTGCTGCCTTGTTGGCAGCCAAAAACATTACTGTCACGTACGTAACATGCCATCACTCCAAACACTTACATATGTATGCCCGTAGGTTGGTTCGGAACTTTTTGTATTATCCCTGCAACCAACTCAACAAGTATCTGACCTCTTCAATATACTAAAGCTACAGTTTTTCTACTCGTTATCATATTTTATGAGTCAGAGCATTTTCGCTTGCCTGGGTTATGTAAATTTCTAGCTCATCATAAATTTTTCTCGGCATTAGCCGTCGGCAACAATGCGCGGTTTTTAAATATTGTAACGAATTTAGGGAAATTCTTCTTATTTTGCACCTTCTGCTAACGTTCGAATAGCTAAACTGTTGAATAAATCACTCCAATATTCTGTATTGCAAAATTGTCTTTATTAGACTACTTTGGGAATAGTACAATTATACTTCACTTCGCAACTGATAGCGTGTTTAAATCAAACTGGTTAATCATTCCTCAGCTTGAGCTGCTTTTATACTCTCTGTTGCCGCGTCCGCATATTTCTATTAAGGTCTAGACGTTTCGTCTTCTAGTACTGCTGTATCTCCTGCTTGGTAATTCAGCTACATATATGCGTGTGTATGTGTGAGTAAAAACTTCGGCTGATGACTACATCTGTGTGTGTCAGGTATCTCTTCGTTGCCTTGTACATAAGAGTGGCTGCTTCATGTTTTTGTTGTTGCGTGATTATTAACTTGCCTAGTGATGTCAACATTCGCCAAAATATGGTACGTATAGCTGCCATGCTTCTGCACCAGATAGCAGGATAGGGGGCCAGTTTATGTTCTGTGAAGTTATAAAATTGCCTTCTATTGCCTTCTTTATCGAAGGTATATGAGAAGTTATTGGCAACGCAAATAACTGAACATATAACTACAAATAATTTGCTATCGGACGTCCAGTCGGGATTCAGAAGAGGGCACAGCTGTGCGTCATCCGTGCTAAAGATTCTTGAAGATATACGACCAGCCTATGAAAATAATGAACTCACTGTGTTAGTACTACTGGATTTCTCCAAAGCTTTTGATACGGTTGATTTCAAAATACTTCTTTTCAAGCTCGAAGCCAGCTATAATTTCAGCACTTTTGCAATCAGGTTAATGAGAAGTTATCTCCTCGAGCGATTTCAACAGGTTCAATGCGATAACCAAGTCTCTAGTCTAAAACCAATCACATCTGGTGTTCCACAGGGATCGATCCTAGGACCATTATTGTTTACACTCTTCATCAATGACATAGTTACTGTTGCCACAATGCCTCCATACATTTATATGCAGACGATACCCAATTATACATGTCTCGACCTATCGGTCTTTCCGAAGACTTATTTGCTAGACTGAATGAAGACTTAAGACGTATAGCAAACTGGGCTAACCTAAATAAACTATCTCTCAATGCAGCTAAATCTAAGGCGATGCGTTAGCAAACACATCAAATATCGTAAACAACTTTCCTGATATTGTTCTCAATGGAGATAAAATCATTTTTCATAATGTGGTAACTAATTTAGGTTATAAAATCAACTCTAAACTGACTTGTGTTGACCATATCAACCTTGTGGTGAGGAAGATATATAAACCTTGCGTAATTTATACAGTACTGCCTATTTGTTACCACGAGACGCTAAGATGAAACTGGTCAAAACTCTAATAATACCTCAAGTCTCTTATGGTGAACTAATATACGGTAACCTGGTCTCAATGTCACTCAACAAATTGCAGCTGGCCTTTAACAATGTTGCCCGGTTTGTTTTTTCTAAAAAGAAATTTGATCACATATCTTCATATGCAATGCAGATTCTCGGATGCGGTATTTATAATTTCCTAAAAATGCGAAATCTCTGTTTTTTGCATAAGCTAATACACTCACAAAAGCCGCCGTACTTATTTAACAAACTAAGTTTCTGCCAATCTACACGGACTTTGAATCTATTAGTCCCGAATTTTAAGTACACAACGTCATCCAGAATGTTCTTTGTCAGTACAATCCGTCTATGGAACTCACTCCCATACGCAACTAAAGCTATTAGGAAAGCAAGATGTTTTAAGCAGGCAGTATTATCTTTTCTCAACTCTTAACTTACCTTTTAATTATATATCTTTGAACTGAGGATGTTTAATTGTTAAAAAATAAGTTTATTTTATTATCTTTTTAAATCTTGCATTTACGTTATATTATATTATATTACTCTACTTTTATTTTTGATAATGTGATACGATTGATGTACTATCTAAAAGACTATGTCTTACTTGTACAAAAACTCAAATAAATGAAATGAAATAATGAAAAAATTACAAAAAATTTTAATGCACTGGAACAAATTTTTGTTGGAGCTTTTTTTCTTTTTATCACTTGGAGCGACACTTCGGTGTTCTTTGAAAATCAGTTACAAAATGATATTTTCTGCAGGAATAAGCTGAAATCTTAGAACCTACTGCCAATTGCGGAATTTTCTTGAAACATTTTGTGGCATTCTCCCACCCACGAATTTAAGCTCATTTATAATTGTCCTTGCTTTCCATACTACCATCCCACAGTGGCCGGTTTCATAGGCCAAAAATAAAAAAATCTAAGTGAAAAGTGTGTCACCAAATTTGCCGTTAGTATCTCTTATTAGAACAACCTTTAAAGAGGTATATTTGTTTTTGTTGTATTCAAACTGTAATCTTTAAGAATAGCTTCAAAAGTGAGGTTATGGTATTAGTTGGTTTTTGCAGTGTGAGCAAGTTAAAAATAAAATCTTAATTTAAGCTATTTAAAAATACATAAAATCTCATTGTATTGAAATAAGTAGAAATGAATATTGAAGTCAAAAATATTTACTTCATTTTGAAATAATTTTTGTGTCTTTAGCTTGCTGTGTTTTTTGTTATTTAAAATTTCACCAGTGCCTTTATCAGTGTTTATTTGCACAAATAGTTAAATTTCAGCTAAAGTTTTAGTTGGGTTCCTCATCGATTCTCACGTTATTATTAGTCAAAGTTTTAAGATTCTCAAGTGTTAATATCAGCTGCCACTTTCTGCCACTAACTATGTCTTGCGACAGTTTTCTGATAGCGTCACCATGATAAATTATTGTCGTATGTTATATGTACTCACATGTAACATACGACATTATTTTATCCAGTCGACGATATACAAATGTAAACTTTTGTGTGTGCTTGTTGTTTTGTTATTTTATGCATGCAACATCTTTTAATAACTTTAATTTATTTATTTAATCCTATTAAACATAATATTTGCGATAGACACATCTTACCAATTTTCTTTGTTTTTTGTATGTATGCGGTGAAAGTGGGTGGTGTGGGTCGGTATGAAGGTATCACCCGCACCAGTTTTATGAAAAAATAATTCCATATATTTGTAAAGCCGCGACCAAAGTTTCACGTTGATATCTCTACTGGAAGTATTTTTGGGCCCCCAACTCCGTATAAGACCGATCAGTGTGCATCCGTTTTTCCGGGCTCATTAGAAATCAATCATATCCTGCTTTCTGTTGCTGTTTAGGTTATAGACGAAACATTTTTACTTGCGAAACTTTTCCTGGTTGTGATGAGATCTGTAGTCTGTGTAAATTTCTCTCGATTGATTAAAGCTGTTACATTCAAAAGGACATGAACTATTGACACATCGGCATCTTTACTAATAAGGGTGCTGATAAGTCAGGTGCATTAAATCAAATTGGTTTCCTTGAAATGCTTTTCGTCGCTACTTTTGGCATCGCTATTGTTGTGATGCGCGACAAAATCTAACGCACGAAATTGGCTACATAAATTTTCTTGAGTCTTATCGTAATCATCATTACGGACGAGACAATACATCTTTAGTAGAACTTTTCTCTCACACACTACAAGGGCCATCTCAACACCCGCCATGCGGCATTAACAGCTATTAAGAGATTTCGGGCACGTTAACTGGAGGATGGAAGAGCAGGAGGAATGAAAAAGCAGATGAACTAGATAAAATGGGTGCATGCCGGTGAAGCTTGTTCCGTATACGTCCCAATTAGGCTGGGCGAGATTAAGAGAAGGCGAGAGGTGCACATGATCGACCAAGCGGGAAAGGCGTGGGTTCAAGCGCGGGGGGCTGTAAAGTGTCGAAGATTATGTGTAGGTCTTACAACCTTGGACTAACAAATTGCTTCCATCTTAAAAAGAGAGGACTGTAGACTCATTACTGGTATTCTGACTGGACACTACCTCGCTTTTGCCTTTAAATTAGGCTTGGTCAGTGATAGCTGATGTAGGATTTGTTGGAGGAGGAAACGATTGAGCACGTTCTGTGCTCATGCCCTGCGCTTGCCAGGCTAAGACTCCAGCTATTAGGAGTAATACAGCTGTCAGATCTAGAAGCAGCAAGTGGCTTAAGTACTAGAAAGCTTCTAATATTTGCGAAGAGGATGGAGTAATTTTATAACATAGGTCCTGGTTTTTGATAGGGGTTTTCAGTTTGATCGTTAAAACAAACTTCTGGTAACACTACGGACTCATTCAGTCTATGTGAGGTCCTCATGGACCGGAGGGTTCAACCTAACCTAACTGGAGGATTGAGAAGAAATGTTGGGACAGTGTTTATATTTTTCTCTATTTGGCAACTCTCGCTACCGTTCCACTGATTTTCAAAAATGCGCTTCTAATATATTCTCCAAGGACAAGTAGCTCAAAATTGTAGGTACAGATCACTGCTTCCCGTCCCCATAGCAAGTCAGATATGCTTAATTCTTACACTGTGCACAGTCACCGTTTGAATACACCCAACTAACACCTAAACTGAAGCAGAGCTGCTTCTCAGGCGTACACAGAGATGTTTTAATTAGAGACCAGGCGATTACAAAAATTGTTTGTGCTTTTTTTTTCGAACAGAAATTTATCGCGATTATCGGCTACTTGCGAGGTTCTCGAATCTTGTAATATTCGCAAAGGCCGCGAGCTTCTTGAGATTTAATTTAATTGCCTACATTGGCCGTTTTGATATAAGCGTGTAATTTCTTCTCGAACAGCAGCGCGTATTTCGAGTATTTCGAGATTCGAGAATCTCCCAGGAAGCCAAGTTCTCATGTAAGCTATACATGAGTGTTTCGAGATTTGAGAATCTCGCGAGAAGCCAAGCTGTCGATTTCTCGAGTCGCGAAATACTCGCTTGTGATTGAGAAGAAATCTCAAACTCATCCAATACCACCTTCCATCTGCCTTCATACTGTCAAACAACCTGTTTCTTAGTTCTGTAGTTGGACGACCTCGATCAACAAACTCATTTCCTTTATAACCTTTCTCATAGACTAAGTATCTGCATGCACTCCGATTTCATAAAATGCGCTATAATTTATTAAGATAATTCAATTAATACTGTGGCGAATGTTGACATCACTAGGCTGTTAGTAAATAATCACGCAACAACAAAAACATGAAGCAGCCACTCTCATATACATGTCCACATTACAAGTAGCAACACTTATGTAGAAAGTCAACGAAGAGATATCTCACACACACACATATATAGTCATCAGCCGAAGTAGTTACTCACACATACACACGCATATGGCTATAAATTACAAACATATACGTATATGGCTTGTACCAAGCATGAGCTACAAGAGTTTTAGAACGGAGTAGTATAAAAACAGCGCAGCTGTGAAGTGACTACTCCCAAGTATACTAACAAAGACAGTTGCCACACTGATATTGGAGTGATTTATTCAATCAGTTTAAGCGATACGAACGTTAGAAAAAGTTGCGTAATACCAGGATTTCCCAAAATTCGTACAACACGTTAGTATCTTCGTGTGCGGATGAATGCATATTACGTAAGTGACTATACAAACACCGTCAGATCTAATTCAGAATTCAATGATTGATACTTAACTTAGCACGGTACTTATACAATATTTCGATGCGAGCGCAGACAAAGTAATCGATCACGTCCCTATTACTAACACAGAGTAAATGCGCGTATTAAAAACTATTTTTTGCCTATGTAAGTGCAGAGAAAGTGACGTTTAGTACGAAATTACCGCTAATAATATTGCCAGTCACACATCGTTTTATCAGTTGACTCCAACGTGTTGGTGAAGTAGTGATGAGAATGGTTGTAAGTATTTTAGGATTTTTACGGTTAGTTTTTATAATCCAGTTGAGCAGAGCTCACAGAGTATATTAAGTTTGATTGGATAACGGTTGGTTGTACATATATAAAGGAATCGAGATAGATATAGACTTCAATATATCAAAATAATCAGGATCGAAAAAAAATTTGATTGAGCCATGTCCGTCCGTCCGTCCGTCCGTCCGTTAACACGATAACTTGAGTAAATTTTGAGGTATCTTGATGAAATTTGGTATGTAGGTTCCTGAGCACTCATCTCAGATCGCTATTTAAAATGAACGATATCGGACTATAACCACGCCCACTTTTTCGATATCGAAAATTTCGAAAAACCGAAAAAGTGCGATAATTCATTACAAAAGACCGATAAAGCGACGAAACTTGGTAGATGAGTTGAACTTATGACGCAAAATAGAAAATTAGTAAAATTTTGGACAATGGGCGTGGCACCGCCCACTTTTAAAAGAAGGTAATTTAAAACTTTTGCAAGCTGTAATTTGGCAGTCGTTGAAGATTTCATGATGAAATTTGGCAGGAACGTTACTCTTATTACTATATGTACGCTTAATAAAAATTAGCAAAATCGGAGAAGGACCACGCCCACTTTTAAAAAAAAATTTTTTTTAAGTAAAATTTTAACAAAAAATTTAATATCTTTACAGTATATAAGTAAATTATGTCAAGATTCAACTCCAGTAATGATATGGTACAACAAAATACAAAAATAAAAGAAAATTTAAAAATGGGCGTGGCTCCGCCCTTTTTCATTTAATTTGTCTAGGATACTTTTAACGCCATAAGTCGAACAAAAATTAACCAATCCTTTTGAAATTTGGTAGGGGCATAGATTTTATGGCGTTAACTGTTTTCTGTGAAAATGGGCGAAATCGGTTGATGTCACGCCCAGTTTTTATACACAGTCGTCCGTCTGTCCTTCCGCATGGCCGTTAACACGATAACTTGAGCAAAAATCGATATATCTTTACTAAACTCAGTTCACGTACTTATCTGAACTCACTTTATCTTGGTATGAAAAATGAACGAAATCCGACTATGACCACGCCCACTTTTTCGATATCGAAAATTACGAAAAATGAAAAAAATGCCATAATTCTATACCAAATACGAAAAAAGGGATGAAATATGTTAAGGTAATTGGATTGTTTTATTGACGCGAAATATAACTTTAGAAAAAACTTTATAAAATGGTTGTGACACCTACCATATTAAGTAGAAGAAAATGAAAAGTTCTGCAGAGCGAAAAAAAAACCCTTAAAATCTTGGCAGGTATTACATATATAAATAAATTAGCGGTATCCAACAGATGATGTTCTGGGTCACCCTGGTCCACATTTTTGTCGATATCTGGAAAACGCCTTCACATATACAACTACCACCACTCCCTTTTAAAAGCCTCATTAATATCTTTAATTTGATACCCGTATCGTACAAACACATTCTAGAGTCACCCCTGGTCCACCTTTATGGCGATATCTCGAAAAGGAGTCCACCTATAGAACTAAGCCCCACGCCCTTTTAAAATACTCATTAACACCTTTCATTTGATACCCATATCGTACAAACATATTCTAGAGTCACCCCTGGTCCACCTTTATAGCTATATCGCGAGAAGGCCTCCACCTGTAGACTAAGGTCCACTCCCTTTTAAAATACTCATTAATACCTTTCGTTTGATACCCATATTGTACAAACGCATTCTAGAGTCACCCTGGTCCATCTTTATGCAGATATCTCGAAAAGGAGACCACCTATACAACTACCACCACTCCCTTTTAAAACGCTCATTAATACCTTTAATTTGTTACCGATATCGTACAAACACATTCTAGAGTCACCCCTGGTCCACCTTTATGGCGTTATCTCAAAAAGGCGTCCACCTATAGAACGAAGGCCCACTCCCTTTTAAAAATACTCATTAACACCTTTCATTTGATACCCATATCGTACAAACAAAGTCTAGAGTCACCCCTGGTCCACCCTTATGGCGATATCTTGAAAAGGCGTCCACCTATAGAACTAAGGCCCACTCCCTCTTAAAATACTCATTAACTCCTTTCGTTTGATACCCATATTGCACAAACGAATTCTAGAGTCACCCCTGGTCCACCTTTATGGCGATATCTCGAAAAGGCAAACACCTATAAAACGAAGGCCCACTCCCTTTTAAAAATACTCATTAACACCTTTCATTTGATACCCATATCGTACAAACAAAGTCTAGAGTCACCCCTGGTCCAGAAAGGCCCACTCCCTCTTAAAATACTCATTAACTCCT
Source organism: Eurosta solidaginis (assembly GCA_029619165.1). Classification (NCBI taxonomy): domain Eukaryota; kingdom Metazoa; phylum Arthropoda; class Insecta; order Diptera; family Tephritidae; genus Eurosta; species Eurosta solidaginis. The sequence continues at coordinate 10,429 of JARSSU010036343.1, read as the reverse complement.
TTCGTTTGATACCCATATTGCACAAACGAAATCTAGAGTCACCCTTGGCCCACCTTTATGGCGATATCTCGAAACGGCGTCCACCTATGGAACTAAGGATTACTCCCTTTTAAAATACTCATTAACACCTTTCATTTGATACCCATATCGTACAAACGCATTCTAGAGTCACACCCTGGTCCATCTTTATGGCGATATCTCGAAAAGGCGTCCACCTATAGAACTAAGGCCCACTCCCTCTTAAAATACTCATTAACTCCTTTCGTTTGATACCCATATTGCACAAACGAATTCTAGAGACACCCCTGGTCCACCTTTATGGCGATATCTCGAAAAGGGGTCCACCTATAAAACGAAGGCCCACTCCCTTTTAAAAATACTCATTAACACCTTTCATTTGATACCCATATCGTACAAACCAAAGTCTAGAGTCACCCCTGGTCCACCCTTATTGCGATATCTTGAAAAGGCGTCCACCTATAGAACTAAGGCCCACTCCCTCTTAAAATACTCATTAACTCCTTTCGGTTGATACCCATATAGCACAAACGAATTCTAGAGTCACCCCTGGTCCACCTTTATGGCGATATCTCGAAAAGATAAACACCTATAAAACGAAGGCCCACTCCCTTTTAAAAATACTCATTAACACCTTTCATTTGATACCCATATCGTACAAACAAAGTCTAGAGTCACCCCTGGTCCACCTTTATTGCGATACCTCGAAAATGCGTCCACCTATAGAACTAAGGCCCACTCCCTCTTAAAATACTCATTAACTCCTTTCGTTTGATGCCCATATTGTGCAAACAAATTCTAGGGTCACCCCCTGGCCCACCTTTATGGCGATATCTCGAAACGGCGTCCACCTATGGAACTAAGGATTACTCCCTTTAAAATGCTCATTAACACCTTTCATTTGATACCCATATCGTACAAACGCATTCTAGAGTCACCCCTGGTCCATCTTTACGGCGATATCTCGATAAGGCGTCCATCTATAGAACTTAGGTCCACGCCCTTTTAAAATACTCATTAATACCTTTCATTTGATACCCATATCGTACAAAACGCATTCTAGAGTCAACCCTAATCCACCTTTATGGCGATATCCCTAAATGGCGTCCACCTATAGAACTATGGCCCCCTCCCTCATAAAATACTCTTTAATTCCTTTCATTTGATACACATGTCATACAAACACATTCCAAGGTTTCCCTCGGTTCATTTTCCTACATGGTTATTTTCCCTTATGTTGTCACCATAGCTCTCAACTGAGTATGTAATGTTCGGTTCACCCGAACTTACCTTCCTTACTTGTTCCATTGGAAAGAGTAGTTTTTAGTAAGATTTTGCTTATAACTGAAGTTGTTTGATGGTACAATTTTTTTTATTTACCACTTATTCAAAAATTGCCAATACTGAAAACAACGGCCATAATAAAAAAAGCCTAAAAAAAATTGTCAATGTTTCAATCGGCAATTTTATTAAGGACATGTTTTCTGTACTACTTATTTTATTGCTTTTTAAAATCCTACTTGTGTGGAATAAGTATATGCGCGCTTAAGAGCTTAGTAATATTTCGATGTTTTCGATTGTCCTCGTTGTAAATTATGAACAATCAGCTGTGATGAGCTAAAAAGAGAATGGGACTCTGCAACAATTCCACACCGCATATTCGAATAAAGACAGGCTGTTAAGTAGTCGGCTGTCCTTTGAGCAAGCTGTTTGTTGGTATATAAAATTGGTAATGTAACGTAACGACGCAATTTAAGCTAAGTACTACCTAAGGATATGTACATTAGGTTGGTCGATTTGTATGGACGAAAGTTAACCGATATCGCGCCATCGATTTTGATAGGATTTGTGCTCAGGAAAAAAAGGTTCCACTAGCATACCCAAAAAAATAATTTTCGAGCCTGCGAAATTTCTTTTTTTGACTTTTTTCGACTTTGATTTTTAAGGTTTTTTTCATGACTTACTAAAAAAAATTTTCATATTGACTGTTAAACGGAAACAACAAACATTTAAACTATGCATGTGTTAAAACGGTCCAAGCATACTGGATGAAAAGCTGTAAACTGGCATCCGTAGATACGGCACTGCAATAGTTGGTTAGAAACCTAGAGAAAGCTTTGGAATATTAGGAGTGCTCCTTGGCAAGTCCTCTTAGACATTGCCGGTGCTTTTACATCTCCCAAAAAGGCGATCATGGAGGTTTCAAGTACTTTGAGGTACCCAGCCCTAGCCAAATGGATAGGAGAGGAAGAAGCGGTATATCGCCCCTCCCTTTGATATTTACAGCGATTACAAAGCCCCGTCCCATACTATCAAAGAATTAAGGACTGATTTTGGCTATCCATGCTTTACATAACAACCCCGACGGTTGCACTGTTGTACCACTTCTGCACATTCCATATGTTGACATGGTGGCGAAGAACATAGCGTTAACAACTGCAAAGGAACTCAATGCTAGGGTCAGATTGAAGCGCAGGCCATACGGCCGTAGTATATAGCGCCATAAAATCTTGGATGGGAGACTACCTAGTTCTAAACTGCGGCTTAGTTGGGTCTCTTAAAGCCACAATAGGGTGGAGAGGTTGGTGCAAGGCGCTCAAATGGCAGACGATGCGATACACGTTTATATCGATGGTTCCAAAGTAATAGGAAAACGTAAGATCTGCGGTGTAATGTGATGGTAGGAATTGGAGATCACTGCAGCGTTTTTCAGGCGGAAGCTGTATTCGTGCCTAAAAAAAAAGAAACCTGAAGGAAATAGATTAACTGCAGCCGCGTTAAATGTTTTGCATTGACAGTTCAGGCGCGATACGAGATTAAAAGAAGACGAGAGCTGCACTTGTCAGTTATAGCAGTTGTGGAGTGGGTTAGAGGGGCAACGACGAGGCACGTTTTGTTCTCACGGTCCACCAGTCAAACTTACCTAAGGTGTTTACGAATCGGTTCATTGCCAAAAAAAAAAGCTTTTACACCAGCGGGTTTAGGGGGTCAGGATATACAGGCGTTAGGTATGCCTGTCGTGAGGCGACTAAAATTACAGATTCCAGGGGCTGTGTGGCGAACCAATTGTAAACTTCACCTTGTCCGTGGCGAATTCCTGTTCACTAACAACGAGCAGCTTGGGGTGGGAGGAGGGAAATCCGAGGGTTTAATGTGGCCATATGATTCGTTTCCATTGATGTCGGGCTAGCACCTTATGTTGTTGTGTTACGGAGCGTAACGATCTGTATCCGCAAAGGGCCATACATCGTAACTCCCAAAGCCTTCGGGGAGTAACCTCATAGCTACAACAACAACAACAACAACAACAACAGCTTTTTATTTTATTTTTTACTTCCTTTATATTAGGTTCGGTTTGAACGTTTGCCGCTTTTCAATACAAATCTTTAACACATGTTAGAACACGTGACATGCAACAAAAGGAGAATAATCAGTTAGGTGGCGCAACGGATCGATGAATTAATACGAATTTTTGAAATTTTTCAAACCAGCTTTTAAGTAACTTCTCAGATAGCTAGAACTTGAAATTTCATACTTAATTAAGAGGTCGATGACAGCCGATGCACGAAGAAAGAAGAGAGAAAAAGAAAAAAAAATTTTCCCCCCGGGCCCCCTGTTTAAGGGGCGCACGGGATAGATATATAGAAAAAATCGTACGAAACGGAGGAAGTCTTGGGATTGTTTTAAGTAAGTTCTCATTGAGCTACATCTGACAGGTTAAGACACCATCACAAGGAGAACAAAGGAGAAAAAAATTCCGTTAGGTGGCGCACGAACGAAATATTTAGATAAGATTTTGGAATTTGGTGTTTTGAGATCGATTTTAAAGTAACTTTCTCATTGGGCTATACAAACATGAAACCTCAGAGACAGTTAAGAACATCGTGACAAGAACAAAAGGAAAATAAAAATATAAATAAACCAGTAAGAAGGCTAAGTTCGGGTGTAACCTACATTATATACTCAGCTGAGCGCTTTAGAGACAAAATAAGAAAATCACATGTAGGAGAATGTTGTATGTTGTAGAAATTGTATATGTGAAGGGTTTTCGAGATATCGACCGATATGTTGGATCGGGTGACAGCAGACATCATAGTAGGGTATCGATAATTTATTTATATATTTAATACCACGAACATATTCCTGCCATGATTCCAAGGACTTTTTGATTTCGCCCTGCGAACCTTTTTCACTTTCTTCTACTTAATATGGTTAGGTGTCACACCCATTTTACAAAGTTTTTTCTAAAGTTATATTTTGCGTCAAAAACCAATGCAATCACCATGTTTTCATCCCTTTTTTCTTATTTGGTATAAATTATGGCATATTTTTTATTTTTTTCGAAATTTGCGATATCGAAAAAGTGGGCGCGGTCATAGTCGGGATTTCGGCCCATTTTTAATACCAAGATAAAGTGATTCAGAATAATTACGTGAACTAAGTGTTTAGTAAAGATATATCGATTTGCTCAAGTTATCGTGTTTAACGGCCGAGCGGAAGGACAACGGTCGACTGTGTATAAAAAACTGGGCTGGCTTCAACAGATTTCGGATTTTTCACAGAAAACAGTTATCGTCATAGATCTATGCCCTACCAATTTCACAGGATTGGTAAATTTTTGTTCGACTTATGGCATTAAAAGTATTCTAGTAAAAATTAAATGAAAAATGGCGGAGCCCCGCATTTTGAAATTTTCTTTTATTTTTGTATTTTGTTGCACCATAATCATTACTGGAGTTGATGTTCATAATTATTTATATAATACTGTAAAGATATTAAATTTTTTGGTTTTAAAATTTGGCTTTTGAAAATTTTTTTTTTGTGGGTTGTTGTCATCCGATTTGCAAATTTTTTATTTAGCACACATATAGTAATAGGAGTACGTTTCTGCCAAATTTCATCATGATATCTTCACACTGCAAATTTACAGCTTGCAAAAATTTTAAATTACCTTCTTTTAAAAGTGGGCGTGCCGACGGCTCATTGTCCAAATTTTTACTAATTTTCTATTTTGCGTCATAAGGTCAAACCCAACAACCAAGTTCATCGTTTCGCTTTTAGTTCTTTGGTAATGAATTAATCGCACTTTTTTTCTTTTTTTCGAAATTTTCGATATCGAATAAGTGGGGCTGGTTATAGTCCGATTTCGTTCATTTTAAATAGCGATCTGAGATGATGTGCCCAGGACTTCCATACCAAATTTCATAAGATACCTCAATTTACTCAAGTTAATCGTGTTTACAGACGGCGGACAGACGGAAACGGACGGGACATGGCTAAATGAATTCTTTTTTCGGGCCCAGATCATGTTGATATATAGAAGTGTCTATAATCTACTCGATAGTATGCCGGTTTATTACGGATTACCGTACTGCGAACAAGTTAATATACGCTGTGAGCGCTGCTCAGTCTGAGTATAAACATTCTAAGCACTTCTTTATATAAATGGACAAAAATCACGAAAATGCCTGCTTATAAAAGACATATCTTGCTAAATCTTTGATTTTTAATTTTGAACATAGAATCTGCAATAGTTATGAGAATTAAAAATATAAGGTGGAGCGCATTGATTGATTAGATCCTCGTGCTCCAATGAAACGTGAACCAGATACGGAGAAAGATTTCTATCCGTATCTTGTTCATGTTTTATTGGAACACGAGGAATATCTCCTTACCTACCAACATATTACTCGAGTAATGTGCGCTCCCTTTTGATATTTACTTCTCATAAATATTTTCGCAATTCTATGTCAAATTTACAAATCAAGTTTATCGAGAATATGTCTGTTATATAAGCATGGCACTTTTCGCTGATTATTGTCCATTTATATAAGGGAAGTGCTTAATTTTTTTTTATTTTTTCTTATTTTTGTTTGTATCTTCTAATTGAATTAATTCTCTTAGAGAAAATATTTGGGAAAACACAAAAAGAGCACTCACCTTCATAGTTTTTTTTATATGTTTTATTTATTATATTCCAATAAATATTCTTCAGATTTTTAAATGATGCCTTTTTCTATATTTGGAGAATGAATTTTACAGCACTCAAAAAAATTCCCTCACACTTTACTCCTGCAAAAGAATGTACAAAAATTAGAATCGAATTAAATAAAAAATTATTTTTTAACGTCCAATATCTTTCATGTCCGCAAGCTGGTCTCCTTATTATATATATCCTTTATAACGGTTAAAATTGGACCCTATATTTTTTTTGGTTAGTCACTGCTTATCACAAGCTCGACAACTAATTTAACGCGGCGCGAAATTTGAAAAGCTAAACGCGTGTATCGTACCGTCAAGCGCGTTGTAGAAATTTTCAAAGTCGACTGAAAGAAATTTCCACTAGCAAATCAAACAAAACCCTCAATGACAAAAAAAAAAAAAAAAAAATTCGAAGCTTTTGCTGCTGCTGCCACTGCCAAGATGGCATTGTTTGTTGCCATTGTTATTGCACTTGTTGCCATTCGTCACACTGTTAGCTGGGCGGCTTTTTCTTCAGCTATACATGCAAAAAAACCATACCAAACTGGCGCTGCATTGCATATTTGGCAAATAACTAAAACGCTTTTTCCAATATAATTTTGTTATTATACTCAGTTGAGCAGAGCTCACAGAGTATATTAAGTTTGATTGGATAACGGTTGGTTGTACATATATAAAGGAATCGAGATAGATATAGACTTCCATATATCAAAATAATCAGGATCGAAAAAAAATTTGATTGAGCCATGTCCGTCCGTCCGTCCGTCCGTCCGTCCGTTAACACGATAACTTGAGTAAATTTTGAGGTATCTTGATGAAATTTGGTATGTAGGTTCCTGAGCACTCATCTCAGATCGCTATTTAAAATGAACGATATCGGACTATAACCACGCCCACTTTTTCGATATCGAAAATTTCGAAAAACCGAAAAAGTGCGATAATTCATTACAAAAGACAGATAAAGCGACGAAACTTGGTAGATGGGTTGACGTTATGACGCAGAATAGAAAATTAGTAAGATTTTGGACAATGGGCGTGGCACCGCCCACTTTTACAAGAAGGTAATTTAAAAGTTTTGCAAGCTGTAATTTGGCAGTCGTTGAAGATATCATGATGAAATTTGGCAGGAACGTTACTACTATTACTCTATATGTGCTAAATAAAAATTAGCAAAATTGGATGAAGAACACGCCCACTTTTTAAAAAAAAATTTTTTTAAATTCAAATTTTAACAAAAAATTTAATATCTTTACTGTATATAAGTAAATTAAGTCAAAATTCAACTCCAGTAATGATATGATGCAACAAAATACAAAAATAAAAGAAAATTTCAAAATGGGCGTGGCTCCGCCCATTTTCATTTAGTTTGTCTAGAATACTTTTATTGCCATAAGTCGAACAAAAATTTACCAATCCTTCTCAAATTTGGTAGGAGCATAGATTCTATGACGGTAACTGTTCTCTGTGAAAATGGGCGAAATCGGTGGAAGCCACGCCCAGTTTTTATACACAGTCCACCGTCTGTCCTTCCGCTCGGCCGTTAACACAATAACTTGAGCAAAATCCGATATATCTTTACTAAACTTAGCCCACGTACTTACCTGAACTCACTTTTTCTTGGTATAAAAAATGGGCGAAATCTGACCATAACCACGCCCACTTTATCGATATCGAAAATTACGAAAAATGAAAAAAATGCCATAATTCTATACCAAATACGAAAAAAGGGATGAAACATGGTAACTGGATTGGTTTATTGACGCAAAATATAACTTTGGAAAAAACTTTGTAAAATGGGTGTGACACCTACCATATTAAGTAGAAGAAAATGAAAAAGTTCTACAAGGCGAAATCAACAGCCCTTGGAATCTTGGCAGGAATACTGTTAGTGGTATTGCATATATAAATAAATTAGCAGTACCCGACAGATGATTTTCTGGATCACCTGGTCCACATTTTGGTCGATATCGCGAGAACGCCTTCACATATACATCTAAGGGCCACTCGCTTTTAAAACCCTCATTAATACCTTTAATTTGATATCCATATCGTACAAACACATACCAGAGTCACCCTGTCCCACCCTAATGGCGATATCTCGAAAAGGCGTCCACCTATAGACCTAATGCCCCACTCCCTCTTAAAATGCTCAGTAACACCTTTCGTTTGATACCCATATCGTACAAACATTCTAGAGTCACCCCTGGCCCACCCTAATGGCGATATCTCGAAAAGGCGTCCACCTATAGACCTAGTGTCCACTCCCTCTTAAAATGCTCAGTAACACCTTTCGTTTGATACCCATATCGTACAAACATTCTAGAGTCACCCCTGGCCCACCCTAATGGCGATATCTCGAAAAGGCGTCCACCTATAGACCTAATGCCCACTCCCTCTTAAAATGCTCAGTAACACCTTTCGTTTGATACCCATATCGTACAAACATTCTAGAGTCACACCTGGCCCACCCTAATGGCGATATTTCGAAAAGGCGTCCACCTATAGAACTAAGGATTACTCCCTTTTAAAATACTCATTACCACCTTTCATTTGATACCCATATCGTACAAACACATTCTAGAGTCACCCTGGCCCACCCTAATGGCGATATCTCGAAAAGGCGTCCACCTATAGACCTAATGTCCACTCCCTCTTAAAATGCTCAGTAACACCTTTCGTTTGATACCCATATCGTACAAACATTCTAGAGTCACCCCTGGCCCACCCTAATGGCGATATCTCGAAAAGGCGTCCACCTATAGACCTAATGTCCACTCCCTCTTAAAATGCTCAGTAACACCTTTCGTTTGATACCCATATCGTACAAACATTCTAGAGTCACCCCTGTCCCACCCTAATGGCGATATCTCGAAAAGGCGTCCACCTATAGACCTAATGCCCACTCCCTCTTAAAATGCTCAGTAACACCTTTCGTTTGATACCCATATCGTACAAACATTCTAGAGTCACACCTGGCCCACCCTAATGGCGATATCTCGAAAAGGCGTCCACCTATAGAACTAAGGATTACTCCCTTTAAAATACTCATTACCACCTTTCATTTGATACCCATATCGTACAAACACATTCTAGAGTCACCCTGGCCCACCCTAATGGCGATATCTCGAAAAGGCGTCCACCTATAGACCTAATGCCCACTCCCTCTTAAAATGCTCAGTAACACCTTTCGTTTTGATACCCATACCGTACAAACATTCTAGAGTCACCCTTGGTCCACCTTTATGGCGATATCTCGAAAAGGCGTCCACCTATAGAACTAAGGATTACTCCCTTTTAAAATACTCATTACCACCTTTCATTTGATACCCATATCGTACAAACACATTCTAGAGTCACCCTGGCCCACCCTAATGGCGATATCTCGAAAAGGCGTCCACCTATAGACCTAATGCCCACTCCCTCTTAAAATGCTCAGTAACACCTTTCGTTTGATACCCATATCGTACAAACATTCTAGAGTCACCCTTGGTCCACCTTTATGGCGATATCTCGAAAAGGCGTCCACCTATAGAACTAAGGATTACTCCCTTTTAAAATACTCCTTACCACCTTTCATTTGATACCCATATCGTACAAACACATTCTAGAGTCACCCCTGGCCCACCCTAATGGCGATATCTCGAAAAGGCGTCCACCTATAGACCTAATGCCCACTCCCTCTTAAAATGCTCAGTAACACCTTTCGTTTGATACCCATATCGTACAAACATTCTAGAGTCACCCCTGGCCCACCCTAATGGCGATATCTCGAAAGGGCGTCCACCTATAGACCTAATGCCCACTCCCTCTTAAAATGCTCAGTAACACCTTTCGTTTGATGCACATATCGTACAAACACATTCTAGAGTCACCCCTGGCCCACCCTAATGACGATATCTCGAAAAGGCGTCCACCTATAGACCTCATGCCCACTCCCTCTTAAAATGCTCAGTAACACCTTTCGTTTGATACCCATACCGTACAAACATTCTAGAGTCACCCCTGGCCCACCCTAATGGCGATATCTCGAAAAGGCGTCCACCTATAGACCTAATGCCCACTCCCTCTTAAAATGCTCAGTAACACCTTTCATTTGATTCCCATATCGTACAAACACATTCTAGAGACACCCCTGGTCCACCTTTATGGCGATATCTCGAAACGGCGTCAACCTATGGAACTAAGGATCACTCCTTTTCAAAATACTCATTAACAGCTTTCATTTGATACCCATATCGTACAAACATATTCTAGAGTCACCCCTGGTCACCTTAATGGACATCTCGAAAAGGCGTCCACGATAGACTAAGGCCCACTCCCTTTTAAATGCTCATAACCACCTTTCATTTGATACCCATATCGTACAAACAAATTCTAGAGTCAGCCCTGGTCTACCTTTATGGCGATATCCCTAAATGGCGTTCATCCA
>JARSSU010036342.1:0-15797 GCA_029619165.1 Eurosta solidaginis | reverse complement strand
GTGTGTGACATCTCTTTCGGCTGCCTTATATATGTGTATACATGATTTGATTATTGACGTAAATACTGCTTGGCATGGCCTTAGCATCGCCTTAGTGATGGTATAGGTTGATGATGCTAATATCCGTGACAATATCATAATATTAATGTTAGAACGCAAAAATATATGGTATATTGCTGTTCTCAAAAATATTTATGAGTGTTACGGGTTTGAGAGTATTTAAAGGAATTTAATGAACTGGCGTATAGTAAATAAAGTATTCCAAAGGTTCGAAATATTACTCACGTCACAGAATTATTGCATAAGCCCATAGTTTGCGTTACGGAAAATTCTAAGAATTTTTGCTTTCTAAGGCCTTGACTGAGATTCAAGGGCCATGAAAGAACCTACTTTATGGATGCCGTATTGTGCAATTTTTACTGGATGTAACTAGTGGATATCTCTTGCTTCCCAAGGCAGCCGATTCTATGTACCGGAGCGACTCGGGATTTTTCCCGACCAAGGGCTGTTATTTCAGTGTAACCCCATTTAATTTGTTGCATCCCTCCCCCAAATTGTCATCCTCCCAGCATATCCTTGCAGCGGGACTGCGCCATATTCTCCTGCTCCGGGAGGGTATCGAACCCAATACGGGACCTGTACCTGACCCCGGTTCAGAGACATGATTTTGCTGCGTTTGCCGGAAAATAATATTTTTAGGACGGTCACACTCTTGTCAGTGTGTCACGTGCAAGGGATGGTTGCATCGGACAGGATGTCCTGAGCTAAACCCCAAAACACGACGTCCTCGTAACTTTTATAAATCTTTTGTGTCTCTTTCTGTTTACGCCCAAGGGCGTCTCGCCTTAGCGCCCTCCACTACCTTCTAGCAGCCCCGCTGCTCAGCAAGCCACAACAAGTACCCGCTGCTGCTCTCGCCCCATGGCGCCGCCAGCTCATACGACCGCTCCTACTCATAACCACAATATCCGCAGTAGGGTCGGTAGCAATGCCGAGCATCAGCCCTCGCCCCAGTCTTCTATTCCCCTATTTCCGGCACTAGCACTCGCGTAGGTCAGGGAAACAGACGCTTAGTCCCTACCACCTTTTGCACAGTTTGCAAGCACAGAATATATATGTTTGTGACATCTGCCCAATGCAGCTCCTGCCTTGGACGATGCCAATTTCCCAGTTGTTCTGGTCTCAGCGACGGCAACCCCCGGACGGTTTTCATCTCGCAATGCTGTGTAGCGGCAGCCTGTGGGTTAAGACGATGGTAAGGATGTTCAAACATCTACGTATATATCTGTGTGCATATACCAGCATAGCTACGTTCACATGTGTTAGTAACTGGTAGAAAGCAAGCACATTCATGGATGTTCAAACATGTATCTGTTAGTATGGTGAAGTTTGTTCGTGAAAGTTTATGTCTGTCGTTTCCCGCCAAAATAGGATTGTATGTATTGGTATCTTTCGTTCTTGAGTGAAAGTGGTGAGAAAGAAATGCTTTCGATCTATGGGGTACGATCGCCAAACGATGACAGGGCATGCCTCAAATGTAAAGTACATGCAAGTGAGTGCGGAAGCTACTAAAGTCGTTTTAAGTGGAAATTTAGTCCTTTGTGGAAAAAAAATAAGTTTCGGTTTACGGTCGTTGCTAACCGCGTTATTGGCCCGTTAAGCACCGGCACACAGAAAAAACTCGGTGTCCTGTACCCTATTCAGGTGAGTCAGTGAAACCCCCTTCCCCAGTCCCTGTTAATTGTTAAAATTCAAATTAAATTAAATAAAATTAAATACCTAAAATTCACAAAATTGAATAAATAAATAAAATTAAATGCGAAGATACTATGAAGTAATGAAATTAAATTAAATAATGAAAGTTAAACATAAAATAAAATAAAATTTAAATAAATTAACTATAATTATAAAATAAAATAAAACCATACAACTAATTAAAATAAAATATCATACATAAATACATAAAGTCGGACATTTGAGTAAAATCGAATAGATAACATTAAATATATAGGTAAAATTAAGTAAAATAAATACAATCAAATAAATAAACAAAATTTCATAAATAGGCAAAATGAAATAAGTAGGTAAAGTCAGGTAAATAAATAAAATTACACAATTTAATAAAATTCAATAACTATAACAAATAAACGATACAGTGGGCAAAAAAAAGATAGAAGCTAAATAAAATTCACATGCACCTAAGTGTTCCCTTATTTGCGTTATGACCCAACCCCTGAAATTGTTTCTTTTCCCCTCGAACATATCGCGGCTCTAAAAGTAAAGCCTGCCATACCTGCCACCACCCTCGAGTCACAAACTCACACAAAGGCGGGGTAGTACTTCATACACGAACTTGCCATACACACACATAAACTAAAGTCAACATAAAAAGCGGGGTAGTAAGTTGAAGGAGACAAGAGGAAGCATACAGACGGTTCCAGGCAGAACATCAAAGGGGCAAAAGGGCATCTTGGCGCTCCTATCCTGGCACCGCAATCATTATTTGGATGATATAGCTCAGCAGAGGAGAACAACGAAGGGGAGGAGCAAGTCTCGAGCTACCACCGAGCAGAGATCAAAAATTAACCAACATTTTTTTGGGTTTTTTTGATTTTTTTGTTAGTATAATATTTGCATTAGGCTTTTTATTAGACGATATAGTTTTCCGCATTTGAGATTAATTTTGATTTGTTCATTTCAATTTGAGTTGATTCATTTTCAGATTTTTTTGGTAAATAATATTTGTGTCACCTTAATGTAAATCTTCTCAAGCTTTTAGTTTCCTAAATTTTTTTGGGTTCAGATATACATACATACATAAGTACATACATATATGTGTATATATGTAGATAATTATATGCATACCACTAGGCCTCAACTTGGCCCCTCCTGTTTTAATTTTTTTGTTGTTCATATTAATTTTGCTTTTTTTTTATTTATTTATTTAGTTTTGCCAAAAAAAAACAATTTCCCCTTTTTGATCGTTTTCCGATCATTAGTCTTCATTCTTCATTTATCCCACTCTCTCCTTACTCATAATCTTTAGTTTACTTGCTTCCATTTTCAATACTTTTCATAAAGTTTATTTTTATTTTTATACTCAGTTGAGCAGAGCTCACAGAGTATATTAAGTTTGATTAGATAACGTTATACATATATAAAGGAATCGAGATAGATATAGACTTCCATATATCAAAATAATCAGGATCGAAAAAAAATTTGATTGAGCCATGTCCGTCCGTCCGTCCGTCCGTTAACACGATAACTTGAGTAAATTTTGAGGTATCTTGATGAAATTTGGTATGTAGGTTCCTGAGCACTCATATCAGATCGCTATTTAAAATGAACGATATCGGACTATAACCACGCCCACTTTTTCGATATCGAAAATTTCGAAAAACCGAAAAAGTGCGATAATTCATTACAAAAGACAGATAAAGCGACGAAACTTGGTAGATGAGTTGAACTTATGACGCAGAATAGAAAATTAGTAAAATTTTGGACAATGGGCGTGGCACCGTCCACTTTTAAAAGAAGGTAATTTAAAATTTTTGCAAGCTGTCATTTGGCAGTCGTTGAAGATATGATTATGAAATTTGGCAGGAACGTTACTCCTATTACTATATGTACGCTTAATAAAAATTTGCAGAAGGACCACGCCCACTTTAAAAAAAAATTTTTTTTAAGTAAAATTTTAACAAAAAATTTAATATCTTTACAGTATATAAGTAAATTATGTCAATATTCAACTCCAGTAATGATATGGTGCAAGAAAATACAAAAATAAAAGAAAATTTCAAAATGAGCGTGGCTCCGCCCTTTTTCATTTAATTTGTCTAGGATACTTTTAACGCTATAAGTCGAACAAAAATTAACCAATCCTTTTGAAATTTGGTAGGGGCATAGATTTTATGACGTTAACTGTTTTCTGTGAAAATAGGCGAAATCGGTTGATACCACGCCCAGTTTTTGTACACAGTCGTCCGTCTGTCCTTCCGCATGGCCGCTAACACGATAACTTGAGCAAAAATCGACATATCTTTAATGAACTTAGTTCACGTGCTTACTTGAACTCACTTTATCTTGGTATGAAAAATGAACGAAATCCGACTATGGCCACGCCCACTTTTTCGATATCGAAAATGACGAAAAATGAAAAAAATGCCATAATTCTATACCAAATACGAAAAAAGGGATGAAACATGGTAAGGTAATTATAAAAAAAAATGAAAGTCGCGATAACCTCCGAAGAGATCTAAGGCCGAGCTTCTCTTCCAATTTGCGTCGTGCTCCTCTACATGTTTTGTGCCGACTCCGAACGGCATCTGCAAGGCAGATGAGTTTTCACTGAGAGCTTTTAATGGCAGAAATACACCGGGAGCGCTTGCCAAACACTGCCGAGGGGCGACCCCGCTTAGAAAAATTTTATTCTAATTGAAAAACCTTATTTCTAAAATTTTGATGTTGCTTTGCCCGGGGTGCGAACCCAGGGCATACGGTGTGATAGGCGGAGCACGCTACCATCGCACCACGGTGGTAAGGTAACTGGATTGTTTTATTGACGCGAAATATAACTTTAGAAAAAACTTTATAAAATGGTTGTGACACCTGCCATATTATGTAGAAGAAAATGAAAAAGTGCAGGGCGAAATAAAAACCCTTAAAATCTTGGCAGGTATTACATATATAAATAAATTAGCGGTATCCAACAGATGATGTTCTGGGTCAACCACATTTTGGTCGATATCGGGAAAACGCCTTCACATATACAACTACCACCACTCCCTTTTAAAACTCTCATTAATACCTTTAGTTTGATACCCATATCGTAAAAACTCATTCTAGAGTCACCCCTGGTCCACCTTATGGCGATATCTCGAACAGGCGTCCACCTATAGAACTAAGCCCCACGCCCTTTTAAAATACCCATTAACACCTTTCATTTGATACCCATATCGTACAAACATATTCTAAAGTCACCCCTGGTACACCTTTATGGCGATATCTCGAAAAGGCGAACACCTATAGAACGAAGGCCCACTCCCTTTTAAAAATACTCATTAGCACCTTTCATTTGATACCCATAACGTACAAACAAAGTCTAGAGTCACCCCTGGTCCACCTTTATTGCGATACCCCGAAAAGGCGTCCACCTATAGAACTAAGGCCCACTCCCTTTTAAAATACTCATTAACTCCTTTCGTTTGATACCTATATTGCACAAACGAATTCTAGAGTCACCCCTGGTCCACCTTTATGGCGATATCTCGAAAAGGCGTCCACCTATAGAACTAAGCCCCACGCCCTTTTAAAATACCCATTAACACCTTTCATTTGATACCCATATCGTACAAACATATTCTAAAGTCACCCCTGGTCCACCTTTATGGCGATATCTCGAAAATATGACCACCTATACAACAACCACCGCTCCCTTTTAAAACCCTCATTAATACCTTTTATTTGATACCCATATCGTAAAAACACATTCTAGGCTCACCCCTGGTCCACCTTTATGGCGATATTTCGAAACGGCGTCCACCTATAGAACTAAGGCTCACTCCCTTTTAAAATACTCATTAGCACCTTTCGTTTGATGCCCATATTGTACAAACAAATTTTAGGGTCACCCCTGGTCCGCCTTTATGGCGATATCTCGAAACAGCGTCCACCTATGGAACTAATGATTACTCCCTTTTAAAATACTCATTAACACAT
Source organism: Eurosta solidaginis (assembly GCA_029619165.1). Taxonomy (NCBI): domain Eukaryota; kingdom Metazoa; phylum Arthropoda; class Insecta; order Diptera; family Tephritidae; genus Eurosta; species Eurosta solidaginis. The sequence continues at coordinate 10,079 of JARSSU010036342.1, read as the reverse complement.
TTCTTTTGATACCCATATTGTACAAACAAATTCTAGGGTCACCCCTGGTCCACCTTTATGGCGATATCTCGAAACGGCGTCCACCTATGGAACTAAGGATTACTCCCTTTTAAAATAATCATTAACACCTTTCATTTGATACCCATATCGTACAAACACATTCTAGAGTCACCCCTGGTCCACCTTTATGGCGATATCTCGAAACGGCGTCCACCTATGGAAACTAAGGATTACTCCCTTTTAAAATAATCATTAACACCTTTCATTTGATACCCATATCGTACAAACGCATTCTAGAGTCAACCCTGATCCACCTTTATGGCTATATCCCTAAATGGCGTCCACCTATAGAACTATGGCCCACTCCCTCATAAAATACTCTTTAATGCCTTTCATTTGATACACATGTCATACAAACACATTCCAGGGTTTCCCTCGGTTCATTTTCCTACATGGTTATTTTCCCTTATGTTGTCACCATAGCTCTCAACTGAGCATGTAATGTTCGGTTACACCCGAACTTAACCTTCCTTACTTGTTTTGTTTATTTTTATCTGGTTAACTTGCATTCCTTTTAAATTACCTTTTCTTCTTCAGTTTTTCTCTACGGAATCACGAATCTCGTTTTGTTCAGCCACTTTTTGTTCTTTCTTTTTACTTAAATTAATTAAATATTTTTGTCCGCACAAGAAAGAAAAGAGGAAATATTCTGCTTTGATTCGGACCGCAACCGCATGCCCGAATAAACAAAATATCTCCTCTTCCATTGCCGGTAGTTGATTGGGAAACTTCCAACATAAAGTCTCTTAGGTATACTATAAATATGTATGTGCTCCGACGAAGGCGTCTTCGTTGCTGGTAAGATCGGTGATTGCTAATATTTAAGGTAAAACGATATAATTTTACACCTTATAAGTTTATATGCTTTCATGGGTCCCCCTACTATGTATACATTTGCATATATATATGTGTAAACCCATCTACCTTACAATAGGGAAGGCTTTATTTTTGAATTCGCACAAACTACAGAGGCGGTGCGATAATTCCTATTTTCGGATATCACTACTTTTATAAAATTTTCCTTCGAATTTTTTTATTTACCGCCGGCCGAACTTCTAAACACTCATAACATCCCATAACAACTTGTGCTTAAATTGTTAGTACGTTATTCTCTTTTTCTTTAAAAATTAATCCTTTTTGGTATTTGCTTATTCACAAGCATATAAATAGATACATACATACATATATGTATTTATTATTCATTATTATTTGAAGTCAAGGTTAGGTATTAATAATAAGTTAGATTAATAGATATTTCTTTTTTGGATTCCTATTAATTTTAGTCTGGATTTAGTTTCCATGAATTTGTAGTTCAATTAAATTAATCATATAATAAATTAATTGTAAAATTTCCAGCTGAAATCGGATAGTTTTCTTGTACATCATATGGTCTTACATTGAATGGGTTGAAGTCCAAATAATATGTCGGGCTAATTAGGCATAAATTTGGTGTGGGTGTTGCACGGGTGCATTAGAGGAGACGTGGATGTCAGGCTACCGTGACGGACTAGACAGATTAGGGACATGGGACATTGACGGGCGGACACATGTCAGGCTAAGGGGGCGTTGCTAAAGTTTCGAAGTCAGTGCAACGCCCAAGGCTGCGTCAAGGTTTTTCCCAGAAGATGACTCCACCTGACACGGACAGACCTTTTCTTCCAGCTTTCCTTTCGTAGATTTTAGGCATGAACCCCTCTTTTTGTTTGTATAACTGTAGGTAAGGCGAGTGAGCAAAAACTCACCCCTCCCGACGAGCTAGCAGGGGCTTGCCAGCATGCCAAATGCCACCTCCGCCGTACCCCAACAATCAGTTATGCAATAGCTGCCAGGCCGCAAACCCAAACTACACCGGGTACCCCAATGCTTACCCAGGGACGTCCAGTCCCAAGGCTTCAACAGCACCCCTCACTTACCCCCCTAGTGACGACGTCTCCCCCATTGCAGTTCAGAATACTGCCGTTAACTGGGAAGATCACGGAGATAGTGGATTTTGTGAAGCGGCATAACATCCGCATTGCAGCGAGCCAAGAGACCAAATCCACAGCAATATCTGCTCTGGGTATAACGTCCACAGAAAAGATCGTGATCAGTGTAATATAATATATTTGATCCTGACATCGGCCGCAGCTACAGTGTCCTGGAACGTCAAGGCATATCTGTCCGGCCAGGCGATGTAAATTTAGAAATCATCAACATCTACATCCCTCCTGTCACTTGTTGCCCCAGTGGATACTGCCCTGACATCAGCGCACTACTCACTGGCGATAATCGCATTATTTTAGGCGACAGCAGGGGTGAAATGTTGGCGGACCAAATAGAGGAAACGACGTGCAGAACGATAAACGGAGATTGCTTTCCTCTTCTGCAAGTTCAGGGTGTTTAATTTTAACACGGAGTTCCTCTGGCAATTCCTGGCATAGATGTCCGCCGCCTTTTTGTGGATATCACTGAGGATGTTTTTCTGTTCTTTTTCTACATACGGCTGAGATCTCAGGTGCCGTATTTCCTCATAATACTTGAGGAGATTACTTCTCAAGTCCCTGGGAGGAGGGGCCTCTTTAATTGGATGTCTATTGGGATGTGTATTCAACAGAAACTGTTTGTTCAGCATTTCTTTTCTCTCCCTGACATAAGAAAACAACCCGTATCGATTCTGGGAGCGGCGTTTTAATAGGCCTGTATTTTCTTCCAGTGAGTTGCCTTTAGGCTCGGCGACCATATCCGGTACGCGTTGCATGCCCACAAATGCTGTCGGCAAGTGATTTGAGGATTTTGGTAAGGTTCTGAACTCTAGGTACAATTGCGGATGCATGCTTGCCAAAATGTAGATCCTTATCGGGCGTTACACCCAGTATTTTTGGTAGTCGGTGACGTAATGCCATCAACGTTAATTTCCAATATGGTCAACATTTGCGTATGCTGCAAATAAGACCGCCTTTGATTAGGTCGGTGACAATATCAAGTTTCGGGAGGGGAAAAACTGGAGAAATTAGGGAGATGGTTGTTTATTTTATTACATAGCTCATCGGTGGGTGGGCCGAGACCTCTATTCAATATCGTGCAGTCATCGGCGTAGGAAATGATGGTAACTTCTACTGGTGGCGAAGGGATCTTCGATATGTAGAAGTTAAATAGAAGCGGGTATAGGACACCACCATGTGGTACCTTTTGTTTAATTCTTCTGGGTTTAGACGTTACGTTCCTGAATAGCACCGATGTCCGCCGACCAAACAGATAATTTGCTATCCACCTTTTGAAACTAGGAGGAAGAGGGGACCCTTACAATTCTTGTCGTAATGTGCCGTGGTTGACTTTAGCAAAAGCGTGGTCCTTATCCGCTTTTGATCGGTTCTATATATATTATCAACGGCCTTTGATTAACGGCTTTTACTGAACTACGTTGATCCTAAACATGTAGACCATCGGCACTTGGTAAAGTATCGGGGAAAAGTATGGTGGTAAAGTATCGATACTTTACTCAGTACTTGGAGTAAAGCATCGAGCAGGAAATACTCGAGTATTTTTTGGAAACGTATCGATACTACTCACTCAGTAATCGTATCGTTCTATCACTACCTATGCTGGTTTGTCCATATTTTGCGAATGAAACAAGGTTGCTTTGGCCTAGTATGTATTATCTGCAAATGGAAATGGGAGCAGAGGGAGAGGGGAGTCCTCCCTTAAACATCCAAGCCAAGTTTTTATTCGTCACAAGGAAGCAATAAACTTTTCATCCTAAGCGTTCGTGGTTGGCAATATACAAAATTGAATAAAAAATAAAAAAGAAACATATATGTCATACGTTTTCAGAGCTTTGATCGTTTTCCTAACTTGAATCCGCCACTGGCAACAGTCACGGATAAAAGTTGTTGCTACTGAGAAAACTTTGCCGAAACTCACGCAATTTCCCAATTTCGATTTCATTGATGCGTATCTTCTTATGTACCTTCCTGTGTGATTGCAATTCGTAATCAACTAATTTAATAAATTTTTCTATTTCAAGTTTGCGAGAGTGAGATTGTGTCCGCCGATAATGGAATTTTTACAACACCCAACTATCCAAATCCATATCTCGAGCATTTGGATTGTACATTCACCATAAGAGGGCCAATAAATACCGTTGTGCACATAAATTTTACTGATTTTTCTATCAGTAAAAGTAAGGAAAACTCTGAGTTAGCCAATAATTCGACCACCACATTAAGTACCAGGAACAAATCGTTTGTTGATGTAAGTATAATTATTTATTTATTTATTTATTTATTTATCGCTTATACCGGGTTTTCAAAAGTATTTTAGTTTACGCTCATATTTGCCTTTCGTAAGGTCTGCTAGTGGGCTTCAGATTATCGCCATACATATTTGGATTCTTAGGTAGGTTGGTTTTATAACAATAAAATGTGTTTCTAGATCTTTGCTGTGATTATAATATTATCTACATATGTAAACAATTCATTGTTTGCCGACTCGTTCCCTGAGAATATCGTAGAGATCTATTTGGAAAATTTAGTAATGGTCTAACGGCTAGCATGGCGACTTTGAAAGTTTCAGAAAGGCGATTTTTTATTTGTTTGGTTTGGTAGCATTTTAACTGTGGAAGCTATAATTAAAGGCAGCACTCTCAGTCGCAGTAAAACAAGCTCTGAGATGTCAGTGGAGTTGCAAAATTAGCGGCAAAATGAAACTGCTCGGAAATGTTGAGCATCTGCCCAGGCAGAGGAAAAATAATATGCAATAAAAATTCGTGGCCAGTCTGCTTAGTGCGGGACGTACCCTTTCAGCAATTCTTTAAAAGCTAAGAGGCGTTATGGAAAGTGTGAGAACGTTTGTCGAAAAGTCCTTTTTTCACATTAGGTAGCATTTCAGAAATAGAAAGTTCGTTTGGGGCACAAAATCATGGAAGTGAAAAATTTAAGTTGGAACGTAAAACCCACGTCCAAAGAGATTAAATTTAATTGACATACACATGTCACTCCTTTTTTCAGTGAAGGAGGTTTCGTTAAAAAGCCTTTCTGAAAGTATTTTGATATTCGTCATATTTTAAATAAACTGACTAGTACAAAGAAGGCAAATTAAGTCAGCTTAAGTGCTATAGCTCGATGTCATATAAAATTAGTGTGTCATTCCGGGAACGCTGATTTAGGCCCACTGCAGAACGGCAAGTAATCTTTTTAACGCAGAGTTAATTTAAAAGATCTGTCAAAAATATTGAGTTTAACCCCTCATTTCAATTTAACTTTGAATTATAAAGATAATTCTTCGTTGTGCAAGTGGGCCTTAGAAGGCCTGAAGATTGAAATCATACATATTGTTACGAATATTAGCAAAACTAAGGAGGGCTGCCGTCTCTAAGCCGATGCTAAGCAGTGACGTGAATGCACATCAATAATTCAATCATTATGTATCTACATAAACGAAACAATAACTGCGTCTACATATATGTACCATGTACGTATACGAGCAGCGGAGAGTCAATGCACTAACACATGCATATATCTTAGATACTCCTGAAAGTATGCAATGAGAGAAGCTATAAAATTGTGCAATTGTAGTTACAGCTGAGAAGTTTGAGAGCTACTGGACTACTAGATTCTGGAAGCGCCTAGAAGATGTATAAACTTGTGAAATTGTAGTTACAGCTGAGAAGTTTGAGAGCTGCTGGACTAGTAGATTCTAGAAGATGCGAAGGTTGAAATCAAAGAGTATAAAAGGCGACAATTGTAGAGGCACTGGAATTCATTTTGATTTGAGCTGTCAAGCAGTTTCGATTAAGCGCTATCTAGCGAGCTATAGCAGTATTATTTCGAATAGTAGAGTTTCGTTTAGCTATCATTTTGGTTATTAAGCTATTCGTTGCACAGTTTGAGTGTTATTGTGAAGTATTTTAATAAAGGCCATTTTTCCATTATTCAATATTGGAGTTATTTATTCAACAGTTTAGCGATAGAAACCTAGCAAAAGAGCAAATAAGAGGATTTGCAGCAAATTCGTTACAATTGGTGTCAGAAGAGGAATTGTTGAATAAATTCCAGAGGACAACAAGGACATGGCAAAGTTCAGTGAATTGAAGATCCAGCAGCTAAAGAAGGAGTTGGAGAGCCGTGGATTGAATACAAGTGGCGTTAAACTTGAACTTCAGGCACGGCTACGAGAGGCAATGGAAGCAGAAGGAATTGATGTGGAAGAGTATGACTTTCATCTTGATGGCGAGGAAATAACAAAAATGGAAGAAACACCGCAGACAATGGCGAACACAGACCTGAACATGATATTGGCTGCAATATCGGCACAAATGTCCGAAATTTCATCACAAATATCTACCAACATGTCATCACAATTGGAATCACAGGAGGCACGCATTTCAGAAATGTCGACACAGATAACATCCAAGATGGAAACTCAACTGGAAGAACAGAAGACATATATGGCTTCACAATTGGAAGAACAGAAAACACACATGGCGTCACAAATTGCAGAACAATTAAAAGAACAAGAGGCACGCATAACATTACAGCTCGAAGCACAAGAAGAACGTATCTCAACAAAGCTGGAGGCACAGGAAACAAAATTCTCATCGCAGCTGGAGGCTGTTAGTGAACGACAAAATAAAGTGGAGGCCGATATGGATGCTTTGAAAGATCGGATTCAGGAGTTACAATGAATCGTCCAATCACTTCAACGTCTACTCTGAAGGTAAAATCCCCAACGTTTGATGGTTCTGTTCCATTCCAGGTATTTAAGCTCCAATTTGAGAAGACGTCGGCAGCGAACAACTGGAATGCTGAAGATAAAGTTGCAGCTCTGTTCGTGGCATTGAAAGGGCCAGCAGCGGAAATCCTACAGACGATTCTCGAAGGAGAGCGGAACAATTATGAAGCATTGATGGCTGCTCTAGAGAGACGATACGGAACTGAGAATAGGAGACAGATATACCAAATGGAGTTGCTGAACCGCTTCCAGAGGCCTGGTGAAACATTGCAAGAGTTTGCGTCGGATATTGAAAGGCTAGCACATTTAGCGAATGCGGATGCACCCGTGGAATACACTGAAAGGGTAAAGATTCAGAGCTTTATAAATGGCATACGAGATGTGGAAACGAAGCGGGCTACATATGCGAATCCAAAACTAACATTTGCTGAAACGGTATCGCATGCTCTGATTCAGGAAACAACGTCGCTTCTGTGTAAGCCGGTTTTCAAAGCACGCCGTGTGGGAGTATAAAGGCCAGAGTGGGTAGACACAATCTTGGAAGCACTGAAGGGATCTCAACAGAAGAATGCCGGAGTTGTTAAATGTTTCAAGTGCGGCAACCCAGATCACATTGCACGTCATTGCGATCTTGGTCATAATAGTTCCAACAATGTGGGTGGCTTAAACCCAAAGCTGGCGGAAATGAGCAAGAGCGTGTCGGATGTAAAGACGAAAACTTGCCCCGGCTATTGAATGTCCTGTGATATCTGTGTCGCAGATTGAAGGAAGTCAAGCAGTCTTACCATCAGAGGGAATGTGGATGGTAAAAAGCGTGTACTGACTGTAGATACGGGGGCATCTCATTCCTTGATTCGATCTGATTTGGTCTAGAGGAGAGTAAAGTCATTACCTGGAGCAAGGTTGCGTACGGTCACTGGCGAGTATAATCAAGTCCAAGGCGAAGTGGTATGTGAGGTATTAATTGGAAAAGTCATGGCTCTACACAAATTCGTTGTGGCGGAGATCGTTGATGAAGTCATATTGGGAGTGGACTTCTTGGTTGACCATTACATTAGGATCGATATGCGGAGAAAAATTATGCGCTATAAGAACCAGGACATACCACTTAACTTTAGTTTGGAAAAAGGGTTCAGCAGTAATCGGGTACTGGTGGAAAAGACCCGACAAAGACCACTAAAGTCAAAGGCAAAGGTTGATAGATCGAATGGGCCAAATAAATCAAAAGTACCTGTGAGAGGAACACTGGCATTGACAAAACCTAAAAGACGCAGGAAAACGAAGCAACGAATTTCCGAGAAAGAATGCGAGGGTAGTTTCAAGCCAGAGCGCTCTACTGTGGGGAAACGTGGGAACGATACTGATTATGCAAAGCAAATCGGTCCAGCGCAAGCTCTACGAAGTAGTTCATCGGCCAAACAACAGAGTGTGAAGGAACGAACCAGGGGATTGAGTAGTACGATGAAACACAGGTACCATGAGAACAATAATTCGAAAGGTTTCTTGGTGGATGATTTGGTACGGTTATACAACCCTAACCGGCGGAAAGGTGTTCCATCCAAATTTCGGTGCAGTTGGGAAGGCCCGTACAAGGTTGTGAAGAAGATCAGTGATACCATCTACCGCATACAAGCATTGAGAACCACGGAGTAGAAGAGTGGTACATTTGGCGATGCTAGCAGCGTTTAGATCGAGAGATTTGTCTGATCGGGACGATCAGACTTAGGTGGAGGGCAGTATTACGAATATTAGCAAAACTAAGGAGGGCTGCCGTCTCTAAGCCGATGCTAAGCAGTGACGTGAATGCACATCAATAATTCAATCATTACGTATCTACATAAACGAAACAATAACTGCGTCTACATATATGTACCATGTACGTATACGAGCAGCGGAGAGTCAATGCACTAACACATGCATATATCTGAGATACTCCTATAAGTATGCAATGAGAAAAACTATAAAATTGTGTAATTGTAGTTACAGCTGAGAAGTTTGAGAGCTACTGGACTAGTAGATTCTGGAAGCACCTAGAAGATGTATAAAATTGTGCAATTGTAGTTACAGCTGAGAAGTTTGAGTGCTGCTGGACTAGTAGATTCTAGAAGGTTGAAATCAAAGAGTATAAAAGGTGACAATTGTAGAGGCGCTGGAATTCAGTTTGATTTGAGCTGTCAAGCAGTTTCGATTAAGCGCTATCTAGCGAGCTATAGCAGTATTATTTTGAATAGTAGAGTTTCATTAAGCTATCAGTTTGTTATTACAGGCATGCTTAACCAACGAAACGATATCATTTCGTTACGATAATCAACGTTAATAACGAAACGAAGTCATTTCGTTCGTTTATTAACGTTAAGATCGTCAAATTAACGAAATGATTTCGTTTCGTTTCTGCCATATCCAAACGAAATCAAATCGTTTATGTTGATTATTAATTTCAAACTATGCTGGCAAAGCTGATTGATGGCGGAGTCATTAAAGGTGAAAGCATTAGCCAAGCTGATTGCAACTTTTCTCATGAATTTTGACAGTACAAACATTTCTCAGAGTATTTTGACATTACCACCAACGAATTACACAAACAAATTACATAGAGTTTGTGTGTGTATGTGCGCTCGTTGTTGCCACCTTACGGCTTCACCATGGCTATAGCATTGCCAGCACAATTCAAACATAAAGTATCACGTTTTTGTTAACGTTTTTAACGTTAACGAAAGCTTTTCGTTTCGGTTAAAAACGAGATACAATTTATCTTGATAATTTCTTTATCGATAATATTTCGAAGTGTTTCAACGGAAACGGTGGAAATTTTTTGATAAACGATTAGCTTAACGTTAAGGTGCATCCCTGGGTTATTAAGCTATTCGTTGCACAGTTTGAGTGTTATTGTGAAGTATTTTAATAAAGGCCCTTTTTCCATTATTCAATATTGGAGTTATTTCTTCAACAGTTTAGCGATACGAACCTAGCAAAAGGGCAAATTCGTTACAATATATATCAATATACAAGATGAGTAGTGTATATGGGTATATCAAATTAAAGAAAAAACTGGTCTTTTATCATACAACGGAAAAATTTTACATAAATATTCCATAATCGTCATTTCGGGAATGTTCCCAGAATTGAGCTTAATGCAATGTCGATTAGGAGGATTTAACTAACTTTTGAGCTTCTTTACCTGAGTAGTTACTAACGGAAGAGGCCGCCGTTACAATTTAACTTGAACGGATTACAAATTAATTATAATTAGAATGTTTGGAACTCAAACTAAATCGGCTACTTTTGTGGGAATCTTTGTGGATATTTTCGGC
>JARSSU010036340.1:0-12935 GCA_029619165.1 Eurosta solidaginis | reverse complement strand
CACAGACACAAACAAAAAAAGTGCGGAAAATGAAAAAAACATGGAAGTAGAAGCAAACGGCAATGTAGTGACTAGCAATACTAAGACGGCTAACAACACAGAAAACGGTAATCTAACTTCCAGTCAAAAAATAGAAGAATATAATGCGAAGTATACAGAACTGCACAGAGGTGATTTCTGTGTCCTAATAGACACATCAAAAAGCTCGCTGTGTAACATTGAACGAATGAAAAATGGCCTATTTCTATGGCACAAAATCCAAAACTTTGAAATAAACGGCATTAAAAAAATAAATGCAATAGGAAGATTCCTTTACAAAATATACTTTCACACCTTCGAACAAGCAAACCAATGTCTAGAAAATTCCAACTTAGACAAAAATAACATGAAAGCCTTTATACCACGGAACTTAGTGGAAACAATGGGGGTTATTAGACAAGTTCCTCTTGAGTTCTCAGAGGACGAAATTTTAAAGAATATTATATCCAGCATCCCGGTAAAATCAGCGTGTAGGCTAATGAGGAGGGACCCCGACGACAGGGACAAAGTTTTTACCAACCTTTACTGTGAAACTAGGATTCGAAGGTAGCGATCTACCAGAATCTATTGAGCTTTTTTATGTGAACCTGAAAATAACTCACTTCATACCCAAAGTGCGGCAATGTTTTAACTGTGGTAGACTAGGGCATACCAGGGCAGGATGCAAAGGGAAAAACAGATGCATTATGTGCGGGAAGGAGGAAGGCTGCAGCAGCCAGTGCAACAAGACAAACAACTGCATTCTATGTGGAGAAGAAGGGCACAACTCATTGAACAAAAACAAATGCAACGTATGGCAAAAGGAGGAAAAGATCATCGAAATAATGACAATTAAAAAAATTTCAAAAAAGAAGCGCATGACATTTATAATCTATCGAACGACAGCAACAACCGGTTTGCGATCTTAGACAATTATGAAGAAAGTTTTCCGCCGATAACCCGAAAAACAACACCGACAATAAACAATGATAATATTGTGAACAGGAAAATGACAACAATCAAATATAGTCGGGTGGCACAACAACCCACACAAACCACCACAAATGAACCGAAACCAAAAACTCCGCGCGCTAAGCCATAACCGGTCTTCCTCAACCCCAACTGGGACAAGGTCTTAGAAATAGAAAAACTAGTCACACTACTAGTAAAAAAATTCGAAATAGATACTGATGAACCCCTAGTCAGGCTAATAGGGAACATGTGCAAAAAAAATCTAAAGGACAGAATCGATAACAATATCCACAATCATGATGATGCAAATACTACAATATAATATACAAAGTCTTAAAGCTAACAAATCATATATTGATCAATTTAACAATTTAAACAACATTGATATTGTTTGCTTGCAGGAAATCTTTTCCCACGACGAGCAAACAAATAATCAAAAACTGATTAATTTCAATCTTTTAAAAAAAACCAGAAACGACGGCTACGGAGGCGTAGCCATTGGCTTCAGGAAAGGCATACAATTTACCAAAATTAAATATACTACAAATCAAGATATCATTATAGCAAAAACCACCAACCTTAGCAACAACACAATAATTTGCAATGCTTATTTTCCACCAAGCATGAACAACAGAACTGAAATCAATAAAGTTTTGAATTTTCTCAGCAATCACAACAATGTAATCTTATTAGGCACTTCAATGACGCAACTGCATGGGGGCGACAGTATCAACACACCCAAAGGAAACACACTGGAGAAGGAAATCGAACACACAAACTTAAAATGTCTAAACGACGGGACAAAAACTCACAATATCGGAAGCAACAATGGTTCAGTACTGGATCTAACGTTTACTAGTCTACCACAGGATAACATTAAATGGGAATGCATTCAAGTATGCATAGGAGGCAGCAAACACTATCCTATCAAAATCAGCATAAACAATATCCAGAAAAGTCCAAATATCTTCATACCAAACAGCATGTTACTAAATAAAATAAACTCGATTACTTTCAGTGACTTCAACAATCTACAAAAAGACATACAAGCAATCAAAAATACAATCAGCATTGATCTCAACAAAACTAAACGAGAACCCAAAGCATGGTGGAATGAATCACTCAACAAACTATACAGACTACATATTGCCAAAAGGAAAAAAGCAAATAAGACAAACTTAATTGTTGATATGAACGAAGCTATAGAAGCCAAAAAAGAATGGGTCAAGGCTGTGAAAGAGGCGAAAAAGGAAAGCTACACCAACAAAATAGAGGAAATAAACAAATGTTCCAACACCAGAGATGCCTGGAACTTCATTAACAATGTAAAAGGCAAACAAAAGAGCACCAATGACTGGGCAGAAGAAGATAATCAAACATATTTAGAAACACTCAAAAATCAAATAAGCACAACAACTGCTCCATAAGGGTTAATTACACCTACAATAACAACGACAACTGCGAGTTTCAAATAGACCAATTCATCAAAACTCTGAACAAGAAAAAATCGACAGCCGGTGGATGTGACAAAATAACCTTCAACATGATCAAACACTTGTCGTTCGAATCAAAAGAGGCCCTTTTGAAAGCCCTCAGTACACAGTTCAACAACAACGAAGTTCCTGACTCGTGGAGGAACATACAAATAGTTCCCATACCAAAGGCAAACAAGGATCTCAACGATATTAAAAACTTTCGCCCAATCTCCCTAATTTCAGTTCTCGCCAAAAGTTTAAATATGATGGTTAAAGACGCGTTAAATAAAGTCACTGAAGAAACCAACATAATCCTCCAAAAAGCTTTGCATATAGGAAACACAGATCGGCCACAATGTGCTTAAATGAGATGCTACACCTAATAGCCACCAAAAAGAAAAACAAATACCAAAGTCTTTCTCTGCGCACTCGACATAACCGATGCGTATAATTGCGTAAATATCGACATCCTACACAATATACTAATTGAGTTCAACATCAACACAAAAATAGCAAATTGGATACACAATTTTTTCTCCAAACGAAGACTAACCCTGGGTAAACAGGTCGTCGAAGTAAATAACGGACTCCCTCAAGGAAGTTGTTTGTCGCCCACACTCTTTAACATTTATACGTCCAAGCTACACAGCATTAACGACCGAAGCACACAAGTTTTCCAGTTCGCAGACGACATTGCCATAGTCGTGTACGACAACAACATTAACACGGCGAAACTTAAGCTTGAAACAAAAGTCAACGAAATTCAAGCAATATGCAACTCACTCAACCTAAAATTTAACTTCAGCAAAACGCAATTCATGTACATGGCCACAGGGAACAACAGAAATCATAACGTCCAAATCAACGGAGAAAACATTCAACAGACGCAAAAAATTAAATGGCTCGGACGAACTATCAATGCAAGCTTATCAATCAAAGATCACGTAAAAACATAAAAAACAACACCAAATCCGCAAAGAATTTACTCAACAGACTCACAACAATAAAAGCCGGTCTAGCACCTGCAGTTGGACTAAATATCTACAAAACCTTTATCAGATCGAAAATGGAATATGCCAGTACCAGCTATGCGAATGCACCAAAAAGCTTCGACAAACAATTGCAAACAATTGCAAATGAATCCCTAAGACGATGTCTAGGGGTCCCTCCCAACACACCCACACTAGCTAGATATGCCTTAGCATGCGAATTACCCCCCATCTACAGGGCCACTTGGCTAACTTCAAAAGAATTAATAAAACAATGGTACATCAACTCGGAACTCAAAAATGATCTGGAAAATGGAACCCCCATCAACTCCAGTTACAGTCATACATACAACCAATTTAAACACATAATCAACAGAATCAACACCAATGTGTCATTTACCATACACAACAAATTAACGCTTACGGAATCGGAACTTGGAGGATCCAAAAACAACATAACAAATGAACAACTCAAAGGTATATACTATGAAAAATTAACAAAACTACACAGCGAGGATTACATAACTATTTCAACGGACGCATCAGTCAGTGATACCAATACAGGCTGCGCCGTATATGATATAGCCAGAAATGTCTCTTTTCTATTCAACATCAACGACAAACTTTCATCAACTACAGGCGAACTAATAGCAATACTACAAGCAGTCGAATTAGCCCATAAGAACAACTGGACAAAAACAGCAATCTTCACGGACAGCCTCGCTGCCATCAAATTACTCAAAACAGCCACAACACAAAATTACATTATCGCCAATATTCACAATCTGGTAGCACACTCTAACATTCAAAAGCTTACAATTACCTGGGTTCCAAGTCATGTTGGAATCAAATTTAACGAAAAAGCAGATATAGCAGCAAAAACTGCAACAACTATAGGCAAAAACTTAACAATCGCACTCACGCCTGATGAAGCTCTTATGAAGATTGAGAAGGAGCTTTGGACGGCAACCAAACAGGAAATAAAAACAAAATGCACGAATTGGGATGACAGTACCATTGATTGCATAGCCACCAAGATAAAGAAACCCTGGTTCAAAAGCAAAAAAATAAACATGGAACCGTACGACATTAAACTACTGAACAGAATCATCATCGGACGCACATACAACAAAACCTACTTTGGACGTTTTCACAATAAGCCGTGTTTTTTAACACGGTATATCCATCACTGACATATGCAATACCTGCAATGTCACAGAAACACCGAAACATCTCATCTTTGATTGCACAAAACATAGGTCATTGAGAAACTACTATAGCATTTTTTCCAAATTTAAAGACATTAAAGAACTCATAAACTCAAAAGACATAAAATCTTACAATGAACTAATTCAATTCCTGCACAAAGCTAAACTGGACTGCGCGCTATGAAATTACCAAATTGTCATATACATATATAAGCATTATACATCAAAAAAAAACCCTAAATAAGAAAGGGTTTCGGAAAAAAAAATTGTTTATACAAGTACCTTATATACTAAAGTACAAATAATGTGATCTAACATATCATTATCTCAATACAAGACTGATTCTACCAGGTAGTAACAAATTAAACTAAAAACACTAAAGGTTATATACCTATGTATATATTAAACATTAACAAATTTCACACTTTCATATAATTTTAGATACGTAAGTCACTAGTTATCTAGTCATCACTTAATCTTTCATGATTCATCACATTTAATCAATTCATTGTCAAAACAAAAAAATCCATAAAAATCTC
The DNA here is from genome assembly GCA_029619165.1 of Eurosta solidaginis. Classification (NCBI taxonomy): domain Eukaryota; kingdom Metazoa; phylum Arthropoda; class Insecta; order Diptera; family Tephritidae; genus Eurosta; species Eurosta solidaginis. The sequence continues at coordinate 7,734 of JARSSU010036340.1, read as the reverse complement.
ATTTAATTGTAACTATCAAGTTGTAAAATACAATATCGTTTTGTAATTATCTGTAAATATATACTTTTTGCACCTCCACCCTAATATGGCAGAAACATCACAATAAAGCAATCAACATACAACCAAGGAAATACATCACTACCCAAGTACAACCTGGCGCTATAGCGGACACATAAATATCCGTGCCATCATCAATACTCACAAAACGAGTATTCAAAGCCTCAAAACGAAACCCTTTTCAAACTTGTTGGTAGTGTTGCCGTGAGCCTAGAGAGAAAAGTATCAGTTTACAAATAGAAAAAGGTACCAGTCGCATAAACAACGACTAATTTTACCAGTTTTATTATAAACATAACTGCTTTCATTTATAAATTTCAAATTATGGAGGAATTTTCAAATTTCTTCAGCTCACATACATATATCGTTAAATCCACACTGCAAAAATTTTTGGAGCATGTGTTGCATGTGTGTTTAATTTACGGCGACCATTTTTATAAATTTAAAACTTGCTTTGTTTATGATTTAAATAATAAAAGAACTTTTAAAATTACAATTGAAAATTTAGTTCGAGTTATGAATCACAATATCGACATTACATTTTGTCGCCTTTAGTGCGAGCGCCGGTAAAGGCTAGTTTATCCTAAAACGCTTAATAATTTGAACATAATAAGAGCGGTGGCAGCTCTAATTTCTCTCTTTATCAATCTTATGTGTGTTTGTATATTATTCTCTTCCTGTGTTCTTCGCCCCACATACCTGCACTTGATCGTCCCTCTTCAAGCACTTAAATGTGCAAAGCGTGCCCGTATGAGCAAAAGCCTCATACGAGCCGTTTTGTCCATCGCTGCTCTAAGCGATTGTGCTCGCGCTATAGTACTGATTAAAATTAATAAAGGCAATCAATTGGCAAATCTCCTCCTGATAATAATGACGTACAATTTTGTTACCTAGATAAATTGTAAATTTGATATATTTATCAAATTCTTGTTCATCATTGGATAGTTTTTCGTAGCGTGAATGTGTGAAATGCTCATCGCCGCTGCGTTTCTTGAATTCGCGTGACTATAGATTACTTTGAAAAATAAAAGAAAAAGTAAATTATACAAGAAAAATTATTAACTTTTGTACTGCTAACTTACTTGTAAAACCGTAACGATATTTTAAATATATTTTCAATAGTATTATAAAATTCTGTGCAATGACGATTTAGCATGCAAAGAAAGAGTATCCTTTTCACATATGTGGTATGCTTGCGCTAAATATCTTCAATTGATTTCGCTTGTATTAAATCATCTTTGAAAGTCTTCCATGATGCTTGCAATGCATTTGCTGTTATGTGATTTTGTAGCGCATGTACAAAATGATAGAATTTATGACGCATCAGTTGAATATAGCGATACTGTGGTGATTTATCTATTATTACCATTTCCTGTTATACATTATTTATTTCATATTGTAGCACCAACTGGAATTCCCATATACAGCGAATAAACAGCGAGGCATCGGAAGCCTCACCCACGAAGAAATTTTATTCATACAGAAATTTTGTACATGCTAGGTATCGAATCCACGTACATATTTTCCACCAAATAAGCAACCGGCGTATCTGTAAGTGTTATTTGTTGTTATCTATGTATTAGATTGAGTTTTATTTGTTCTAATGAATATTTGATGGTTCATTGTTCTTATTCATGAATTTATCGAAACTCTTTTTGACAATAGGGTAAAATGGATGATATCGAGTTTGAGGAAAAAATACAGGAAGAGAAGCAGAGAAAGCGAAAAAGGTTGTGGGTTCATGATATCCTTTTCCAAGGTATGAAGAAGGCGAGTTCCATACTCTTTTGACGAGGATAAAGAAGGATGGCGCCAGGTTTCTTACGTATTTTCGCATGTCCACAGAGAAGTTTTCCGAGTTGTTGGCTATAATGCAGTCCCATATTAAGAAGGCAGATACGCTTTTCAGAAGAGCAATATGTCCCGAGGAAAGGCTTATGGTAACAATAAGGTGATTAATCATTATGAGTAGGAGCAATGATCCGAAATTAGGCAAAACATTTACCTCTACAGCTACTCTCGCAATATAAGAAAGCGAAAAAATAGAAGTGGAAATGGTGCGTCCATCAGTAAAATGTGGTATGAGCGCCAAATGGAATTCCTTCGCCCATATATTCAGGATTGGGCGACTGTGAGTAATTTGCAGATTCCAGCAGATGACAACGTCCGTGACGATTAACAGGGGGAAGGCATGGAACATACGGTCGAGAGAGAAAGTTCACCCCAGCCTTCCACTTCCAAATCAAAGCCCAGGAGCAATAGTGGCAGGAAACGAGTTCAGCCCTCACAGCTTTCCGTGGCAAACGTTTTGCGATCCTTCCTGACCACTCGGCCAAACAACCTACCACAAACAACCACTGCAAGTCCAATACACTCGATTTTCAATGCGATGGCGGACTCCGTGGCGGCATTACCCCAGGACTTACAGTTGAAGGCGAAAGGCAAAATTTTTGCCATCGTATCGGAAGTGGAAGCAGAAAACATAGAAAGGATTGCAACAGGTATTATTATATATACTGCTTATGTGCACTTTTTATGTTTTTATATGAAATTATCTTTTATTCTTTACTTTGATTAATATAAAACTGTTTTCTCTCCCTTTCAGTTTTCTTGGCCTGCGCTCAAAACTTTGGCGTACCCACACAAGAAACCTTCCATTGTGTTGATCTATGGGAAACGCAAAATTTGAATCCTTTTGTCATTTGCCTGCAATAATTATGCCGCAAGGTAATAACAAAACAATTTAAATAAAAATTACATTAACTAATAAATAATTTTATATGCAACATTTTCAGGCACACAACTTTGGTAAACCATCAATCGGACCCAAGGAGGCTGACAAAAATGTACGCAATTTTCCCGAAGAACAACTGCGTGCCGGACAAAATGTCATCTCACTACAATATGGCTCGAAAAAGGGTGCCAGTCAATCGGGCATTAATTTGGGCAACACTCGACACATGTAAAAAGTTAACTTACAACATAAATATGTATTACGACTGCGCAGAAGCAAATGTGTATAATAATGACGTATAACAGTTTAAACAGTTTTATTTGAATTTATATATACACTTTGTTTGTTGAGTGCATCGTTATACATATATATTTATTTTATACGCATTTTTTTGTTTTTAATTAAATTTAAGCATTCCACAAGTGTCCAAATTTTGAAAAAGAAGAAAGCCGGGAAAAAATCGAACTAACAAATGTAGGTAATTCCTTACTTTAGCTCACAACTGCTAAAGCTCGTACCAAAAATATCGGGAGATGTGTCAAAAGACGCGCTTTGGACCCAGGATTACGAATCCGAAAGCGGAAATTCAAAATTTTATTTCGTTTCGGAGATATTTGCAAACAAAATTGAAAATTTTCATGTGGTTGTTGCAATTTTGATGATTTTGTTGTACCCACAAGAAAAACTGTGGGTAAAAGTGTTTTGCGTGGATATAGTTTTGGTCTCCAAACCGGTGTTGGACCCACACAGGGTAATTTTTTATAAGCGCGGCCGAAGGCCGCCAATGCAGAAAGGTGTTCTGCGCAAAAATACTATGGATCCCACCCCCGGTTTCGGAGCGCTCCGGTGCCATTTTCGGTTTTTGGAAATATCTTTTGACAGAAATACAATTTTGAATTTCCGCTTTCGGATTCGTGGTCCTGGATTGAAAACGCATCTTTTGACACTTCTTCCGATATTTTTGGTGGAGTTTTAGCAGTGGTGAGCTAAATTAAAGAATTACCCAAATGTATTCCAAATTTTGCTTTCTTCATAATTTATTTTATAAAAGTATACTTGTATCGAACAACACATTTATGTATGTAGCATTATTCAATGTAAGCATAATTACTTTAAAAACAAGCAAAGAAGAAAGATCTTGAAAATTTTATCATAAAGTTTGACCTTTCTACTTATATTTTAGTTTCTATATATTGGCACCTACCAAAATGAGCAAATACTGTAACAAAATACGTTAAGAGGCACTTCTATAGATACATACTACATATGTACAAAACTATACTTGTATATGTATTTTAAATGCCTCATTCGTGCCATTAAACATTAAAACACTGTTAATACAACAACAACTCCATAGTAAATTTTACAATGAACAACTCCATTAAAGAAAACACCAATCATTCGCATTCTAAGAAACTTTTACTCTTAATTTATTCAAAGATTGAAAAATGAATAATTGTATGGCCTTTTGTAAGGTGTGAAATTTGTCAACTTAACCTGTAAAACTTTTTAATAAAAAGCAAACAAAATATGTATACTAAACGAAAATGTAATTAAAGTGTCTTCTCCCTTTTAAATACCGTTACTTATATATTATTGTAGAATTTATTTATTAATCATATACATACATATACAGAGATACGAATGTATTATCAGTCGAACAGTTGAATAGGTGGATGGTGTAATTCTTCCGATGTATATTGTCCCTGCCAAAATTGTTGGTTCTTGTGTTCCATTTTTGACGATTGGAGTATTTTAACGACCACCTTCTCCAGCTCTCGCTTTGCTTGTGAGTACTCCATGGGAATATTTTGGAAGTATCTACTCTTCCGTAAAGAATGTGATCCAATTTACATGGCGATGTCCTACCCTGACAAATCGTTGGATCATGTGTGCCGTTTTTGATTACCTACTCTATCTCTGGCTTTGCTTGTGAATACTCTATGGAATATTTACTTGGGAGTATTTTGAGAAGTATCTACTCTACCGAGGGTATTCCATGGAGTACTCAGAAACACAGTGAGAGCCGGAGTATGTGGTTCTCTCCTACCCTGCAAAAATCGCGAGTACTCCGTGCAATTTTATGTTCCATTTTCAGCATATTGGAGTATTTAGAAGATCACCTACTGCAGTTCTCGTTTTGCTTGTGTGTACTCTATGGAGTATTTACTAGGAAGTATGATGGGAGTATCTAATCTCCCGTAGGTATTCCATGGAGTACTCAGAAACCCAGCGAAAGCGGGAGTTGGTGGTACTTTCCTAGGACATCGCAATGTAAATTGGACCACATTCTCGCAAGGAGTACTCCTTAGCTAATTGAACGGACTATAAGAGTATAAAGTACCATATTTTCTATTTTGCTATCCCTTTCAAAATAATAGGTGCGAGAGAGCACGATACATTGTGGGGAAAGCTAAAATTGTCAACATGCTATTTCATTTGGAGAATTTTTCATTCCAAATCAGCACCCCTGTCAAAAATTCGTGTGTCTGTGTGGCGTTTTGGTCACACGATTTTGCAAGGATGATATGTATGAGAGGGAAACAATTCTTTCCCTTTCTAACACGGCAGTTTGACACTTCGGTCAGTGTCAAACTAGCGTGGAACCCAGTGGAACCTGCGTGGAACATGAATTTTGACACTGAACAAAGTGTCAAAAATTACCGGGGTTGCTTCGTCGAAAGCGACACAGAGGAAACAAAAAAAGGATGCGGAATATCAGATATGGGTTGCTGTGATAGTAAATTTTTTGACGAATTAGTATGAAATGTACTGCACCTATATGGGTCCACAGAAAATTATACAAAAGTCTTGAATTGGGCTATCTGAGGACACGTAGTTATTTCAGTATTAAGAATAAAAACACGGGTGCTAAGTTTTCTACCCGCTCAAAAATTCTCCGAAAACACAGTTTGAAACCGAGCTCGACTGCAATAACCCGTCCAAATGTGGAAAGAGAAATGAAAAGACGTGTTGTATCCTGTTATCAATAGTCTCAAAAGGCAAAAAAGTATCGAATTATTGGAAGCGAGGCAAAAACGCGTCTATTAATACCTCCCCCGACAGATTTGGTCGTGTTTAGCCATCGTCCCCGGTAATAAAGTATCACAATTGGCAATTAAAATTGTCCAAAACATATGATTTTAAAGAGAGATGTAATTTAGTGCTACGTTTGAAAGTAAATAAGGATATTTTATTTGTAATTTTACAATAAAAATTTTACGCAGTTTTGTTAGCAGCTACTACACTTTTCTTGGACCTAGAGGTACAATCCCTGCAAAAACGCTCCACGTCATTTTATAGTCATTTACGGTCATTGTGACTTTCGTGCAGCGGTTATTTCATAGTCACGCTTGCATGTGCGTGATTTAACTTTTGTGACCAAATTTTCCGTTTCGTTCCTATTAATGTGATCGTGCATTCCGCTCCCACTTATAGGATGTGAGCATAGCACTGTGCTACTCACACACGTCACAATGCTCGTCAAATGGCGGGCATTTTTTCCGTCATTCCACTCTACATTTTCGAGCCATTTGACAATCAATTTTACTGCGGTTTTACCATTTATATAACCGCCATATAACGTGATTTACCTGCAGATTTACTTTACCTGGAGCAGCCATATGAATAAATATGAACCAAAAAAATGAATTTTCAATATTTATTATTTTCAATATTATTATATATGTACATGAAATTGGAACTTATATTAATCCAGTTCATATAAAACAGAAGTACTTTAATAATAAATAAACTCGCTTAATGGGTTTTGTTTTTCCAATGTCTTCTAAGCGAGCAAAAAAATATATTTAAGCTTAGAAAAAACTTCCAATTATTTGAATAATCTACAACTTAAAGCTTAGTAGAAATTCAGATTAGGTTTACTCTTTTTTCAGATCATGAATATTCAAAGGTGTCGTAGAATCCGATTGCTGTCGTAATTGATAAATTGAAAATGTACGACTAGTAATTGAGTCAGACTTATTATTGTTCTAAATCTAATCATTCAAGCAATAATTCTGCAAACCCTTAGCAGGGTATTGATTGGTTTCAAATCTAATTCCGACAGCAATCGTATTACGACATCCCTTATTATATATTGCACATGAAATTGCAACTTAAATTAATACAGTTGATATACAAGAAAAGTAATTATTTTAATAGTAAACAAACTCGCCTTATTGGTTTTTGTTTTCCAATTGAAATCTTTTCCAAGCGAACAGAAAATAATTTTGAGCTTAGAAAAAACTCCAATTATTTGAATCAATTTAATCTACAACTAAAAAGTAATTAGAAATTCAGATAGATTTACTCTTTTTTTTCAGATCAAGAATCTTCAATGCTGTCGTGGAATCCGATTGCTGTCGTAATTGATGAACTTAAAAATGTACGACTAGTAATTGAGTCAGACTTATTATTGTTCTAAATCTAATCATTCAAGCAATAATTCTGCAACCCATAGCAGGAGTATTGATTGGTTTTCAAATCTAATTCCGTCAGCATCGTATCACATCCCTTATTTTATATGTACGTGATATTGCAACTTAAATTAATACAATTGATATAAAGAAAAGTAAGTACTTTAATAATAACATAACTCTCTATAATTGGTGTTTGTTGTTCCAATTGAAATCTTTTCTAAGCGAGTAGAAAATAATTTTAAGCTTTAGAAAAAACTCCAATTATTTGAATAATCTACAACTGAAAGCTTAGTAGAAATTCAGATTAGGTATACTCTTTTTTCAGATCAAGAATATTCAGAGGTGTCGTAGAATCGATTGCGCGTCGTAATTGATGAATTTAAAAATGTACGACTTGTAATTAAGTCAGACTTATTATTGTTCTAAATCTAATTATTCAAGCATAATTTACACCTATGAGGGGTTTGCTAGGCTGGGTAACGTCAGTCAATCAGGTCGAGTAAAGTCCACAAACCCTACTGA
>JARSSU010036336.1:0-15824 GCA_029619165.1 Eurosta solidaginis | reverse complement strand
GATGCACTGTATGCCATTCTGCACATTCCCCCTGTAGACCTGGTAGGAAAGAACATAGCATTAACAACCCCAACCAGGCTCGGTGCCTCGGAGCAGCTTGAGCGCCGACTATATGGCCATAGTAGTATAGCGCCATCAATCAAAAGACGAACAGACTACCTGATCCCCTATCTACGCTTTGAGGGAGATCTTAAGGCCACAATAGAGGTGGACGGTTGGCGCCAGGGTGCGCAAATGGCGGACGATGTGTACACAGATGGTTCCAAAGGAGTAGGGTCTGCGGTATACTGTGCTGATCCGGAAATAAGCAGATCCTACAGGCTGCTGGATTACTGTAGCGTTTTCCAAGCGGAAATATTAGCCGTAACCAAAGCAGTAGAAACCCTGGAAGAGAATAGCTTAAGCTGCAACCGTGTAAACTTTTATTTTGACAGTCAAGCAGCAATTAAGGCAATAATCTAGCATAACACAGCATCTAAATGCGTGTTAGAGTGTAAGCAGTCTCTGGAGAGAATGGGAATATATGGGAATGAAAAACGGCCAAAAAGCTAAAAAGGGCGCATCCCTTGAAGCTTGCTCCGTAGACGTCCCAATTAGACTGGGCGAGATTAAGCGAAGGCGAGAGGTGCACATGATCGACCAAGCGGGAAAGGCGTGGGTTCAAGCGCGGGGCTGTAAAGTGTCGAATATTATGTGTATGTCTTACAACCTTAGACTAACAAAGTTGCTTCTATCATTAAAAAGAGAGGACTGTCACATGCCTTTAAATTAGGCTTGGTCAGTAATAGCAGATGTAGGAAGTGCGGTTTGGAGGAAGAAACGATCGAGCACGTTCTGTGCTCGTGCTCTGCACTTGCCAGGCTAAGACTCCAGCTATTAGGTGTGATACAGCTGTCACATCTAGAAGCAGCAGGTGGCTTAAGTCCTAGGAAGGTTCTAGTATTTGCCAAGAGGACGGAGTTATTTTATAACATAGGTCCTGGTTTTTGATAGGGTTTTTCAGTTTGGTCGTTAAAACAAACTTCTGGTAACACTACGGACTCAATCAGTCTATGTGAGGTCCCCATGGACCGGCCAGTTCAACCTAACCTAATCCCCATTACCGATACTGACACCCTGCAGCAGTAGATTACGTATTGTGTACACAGCAAAAAATGTTACGCGTATGGAGTATTTATTATATACTAGCCCTCGTCCGCAAGGAGAAAATAAAATATATGGGATATTCACGTCAACCTGCTTATCAAGTTATTTGTTTAAAAAGAATTTTCTGTAAATACATTTTATTTTTGTAACAGAGTAACAAAATAACTAAATTAGCTGGTAACCTGATAGGATCCCCAAATGATCGAAATTATCCAGGAAGAGTCCTAAAATGACCCCGAAATATAGGCCCCAAAAATGTTGCGAAATTACCCTGACCGGATCCGGGATGGATCCCAAAACTGAACCATAAATGATACGGAAATAATCCAGAAAAAGTCACGAATGGCGTTCCGTAAGCAGTCCAGAAAGGATCCCTGAAGGGTCCCCAAATGATCGCAAAAGAGTCCCGAAATGACCCTGACGGGATCCCGGACGGATCCTGAAATGATCTCAGAAGGATATCCAAATGATCTTGAAATAGTCCAGAAAAAGTCACGAAATGACCCCGACGAGAGCGTACATAGTGAGCATACATAGTGGGCAAAATTATATTATAAAATATTGTAACGAATTTACTTGCAAATCCTCTTATTTGCCCTTTTGCTAGGTTCGTATCGCTAAACTGTTGAATAAGTAACTCCAATATTGAACAATGGAAAAATGGCCTTTATTATAGTACTTCACAATAACACTCAAACTGTGGAACGAATAGCTTAATAACCAAACTGATAGCTCAAATGAAACTCCACTAATCAAAATAATACTGCTATTGCTCGCTAGATATCGTCTTAGTCGTAACTGCTGATCAACTCAAATCAAACTGAATTACTTCTTACTCGTTTGCCCCGCTTTTATAGTTTACGCTGCATACTTCTAGGCTCTTCGATTTCCAGAACTTACTAGTTGTTTCGGCTACAAAATCGCCAGCCACAACTACGTGCACAAATTATTGCCCTCTCTTGTGACCACTGAGATAAGATATATGCATGTGTTTGTGCATTGCCGCTCCGCTGCTCCTATACGTACATATGTGTAGACGCAATTATTTATTCGTTTATGTAGATACATAAAGATTGAATTATTGATGTGAATGTTTGTAGTTTACAGTCTCTCGCACGCACATAGGCATATAAGTAAATGCATCTGTGTGTGACATCTCTCTGGGCTGCCTTATATATGTGTATACTTGATTTGATTATTAACGTAAATACTGCTTGGCATGGCCTTAGCATCGCCTTAGTGATGGTAATATCCGTGACAATATGTATAAATGTATATTATTAAATCAGTTGTCGGGATGGACTATGAATCCGAGCAGCTGATGTATATATTTAACAGACAATAAGTAGGGATGCGATGTGTGGGATGTTGAAAAGGACGTGAAGGAAAGATTCCCAAATTATCCCGGAATACTCCCAAAAAAGCCTCGAAATAACTCCGACGGGATACCGGGCGGATCCCGAAAACTATCCAGAAATGATTCCGAAATAGTCCTGAAAAAGTCCCGAAATGACTATGACGGATACTCGGACGGATCCCGGAAATCATCCAGAATTGATCCCGAAATAGTCACGAAATGACCCTGATGGGATCCAGAAATGATCCCGGAAGGATACCGAGAATGTCCCGAAATAACCCCACCGGATCCCAGATGGATCCCGAAAATCATCCAGAAATGGTCCCGGAGGTACCCCGGAAGGATCCCCAAATGACTCTGACATAGGTCGGAAAAATTCCCCAAATAACCCCAACGGGATCCCGGATGGATCCCAAAAAATATACAGAATTGATCCCGGATGAGTCACAAAATGATCCCGAACTAGTCCCGAAAAAAGTCCTGAAATAATCCCGACGGGATCCCGAAAACCATCCAGACGGGATAAAAAGTATCCTATGTCGTCTCCTGGTTCTAAGCTACCTCTCCACCAATATTAAGCCAAATCGGTTCATCCGCTCTTGAGTTAAAAATAGTGTAACTAACACCACTTTATATATAAAGATTTGACCGATCTTGGCGATTTCTTTCAGGCGTAAGCATCTGGAGAAATTTCAAGTTTCTAGCTGTTGAAACGGAGACAAAATCACGAAAATCCTCTTATCCGAAAATTCGCTTGTATGGGAGATGTAAGCTGTATATTGGTCCGATCCGGTCGGTTCTAACAAATGATCTAACGGACACCCAAATATAACTGCTCGCCAAATTTCGTAAAGATATCCCAGAAATTGATGGTTAACTTTGCTTTAAAACAGAAAGGCGGTCAGACATACAGACTGACTCGGCAAAACCAACTTAGCTGGTCATTTTGATCATTTCGGTATACTTATTGGTGCACATATCTCATCTCTTTAAAGGCATGTTTTGAGAATTCGTCCAAATTTAATACATATACTATCTCATTTGCATGAAAGGTATAAAAAGAGATTGAGAAATCAGGGTATGTAAAATTCTGGACCACGACCCCATCTGTCACGACAATTTAATAATATATTTGTGGCCAAATATGTACATAGTAATGCAAAGAATGCTTCTTCAAGGTCACCGATGCATTTTTTTATATGTAGGTATTATGTGTGTATATCGTTAACAAAAATTATGTAATATTACCAGCGTATAAGTTGAAGAAAGCTAAAGGCCGCGGCACAATGAAATTTTTCAAATAGATGCGTTTAACACAAGCTTATGCATTTCAGTAACATCGGAACAATCAATGAAGATGTTGCTTTTATAAATATGAAGTAATATCAGACTTGGCAATTGAAGTTTATTTCGCCTTGCCCATTCACATACAAAATTTCGCGAAGCACTGTTATAAACTTTATCCCTATACAACAAAAAAACTTGCAGAATGCAACATATTTTGTGTCGTATTTATTTGTTATATTACAGTTTTTAACTGCGAAAAATGTAAGAAAAGTTACCGACGAGTGGGAAAAATAATTTCACTTGCAAAGTGTGCCAGCACCCTTAGCCAAAGCAAATGTTAAATTCTTCCTCTTATGCTTTGCTTGCAACAAAAGTTGCAAGTTGGCTAGGTTTTCATGTAAGATGGGGCCAGTGTCGCTCAATCTACCGTTCTCTATCTAATCTAATCTAATATATCTAATATATATATATATATATATTATATTATATTATAAATGGGAAAGTTTGGATGTTTGTCCAGACGTTTGTCTTTGTGGCTCAATCACGCAAGAACGGCTGGACGGATTTGGATGAAGTTTGGCACACATATAGCCAATAGTCTAGAAGGATCTACTAGCTATATTTTTTTGAAAAGGGTGGAGGTCCCCGCCCCCTGGGAATAGTTATAATTTAATTAATGAATTTTTTCGTCTTTGTGACTGAATCACGCCAGAACTGCTACAAGGATTTTGATGAAATTTGGGACGGAGACAATAGTCTACTAGCGAAATTTTTTTCGAACATGGAAAGGGGGGTGGGGGTCCCATGACCCCTTCGAACAATAACTTTTTAATAATTTTTACACATTATAACTTTACGTATACTGGCCTTCACCAATATTACAGACTCAATGGGTCAAATAAATCGAGGGGGAGCAGGGACACCCCTCCGTCCTCCTCCCCCTTCTCTCCACCTCTGGTGCAGAATCTATAAATTGTTATAACTCAATATACATTTTCTCCAAAATTAATAGTTTTTGGTATCTGGCACATACAGATCGAGATCTAAACAATTTTGGAAAAACGATCAGTGGTCCTCTCCTTCTCCTCCCGCCATCCGCCCTCCTTCAATTGTTTTTAATAGCACGCTTTTATTAGCTTTACCTGTATGTTTCTATGTAACTATTCATTCGCTCCAACGCGCCTGCTGCCTTATTAACATGGTTTTATAATTAGCTCCACCTTAATTGTAATCAAGTTAGGGTCATATCGAAAGCCTTCCGGGATCATTTCTGGATGGTTTTCGGGATCCGTCCGGGATCCCGCCGGGTCATTTTGGGGCTTTTTCGGGACTATTTCGGGATCATTTCTGTATATTTTTAGGGATCCGTCCGGGATCCCGTCGGGGTTATTTTGGGACATTTTCGGGACTATTCCGGGATCATTTCGGAACTATTTCGCGACCATTTGGGGACCCTTCCGGCATCATTTCTGGATGGGTTTCGGTATCCGTCCGGTATCCCGTCGTGGTATTTTTGGGATCATTTGCGTACCTTTGAGAGATAAATTCTTGATGGTTTCCGTGATCATTACGGGACTTTTTCGGGGTCACTTTGGGTCTCTTCCGGCATCATTTCTGTATGGTTTTCGGGTTCCGCCCGGGATCCCGTCAGGGTCATTTTGGGACTATTGCGGGATCATTTGAGGACCTTTCCGGCATCATTTCTGGATAGTTTTCGGAATCCGTCCGGGATCATTACGGGGCTATTTCGGGATCATTTGGGGTATCTTCCGGCATCATTTATGGATGGTTTTCGGGATGCGTCCGGGATCCCGTCGGGGTCATTTCGGGACTTTTTCTCGACTAATACGGGATCATTTGGGGACCTTTCCGGCATCATTTCTGGATAGTTTTCGGGATCCGTCGGGGTCATTTCGTGATCATTTGGGGTACCTTCCGGCATCATTTGTAGATGGTTTTCGAGATCCGTCCCATATCCCGTCCGGGTCAATTCGGGACTTTTTCTCGACTAATACGGGATCATTTGGGGACCCTTTCGGCATCAGTTCTGAATGGTTTTCGTGATCCGTCGGGGATCCCGTCAAGGTCATTTCGGGACTATTAGGTGATCATTTGAGGACCTTTCCGGCATCATTTCTGGATGGCTTTCGGTATCCGTTCGGAATCCCTTCGGGGTCATTTCGGGATCATTTGAGGTACCGTCCGGCATCATTTGTAGATGGTTTTCGGGATCCGTCCCATATCCCGTCCGGGTCACTTCGGGACTTTTTCTCGACTAATACGGAATCATTTGGGGACCCTTTCGGCATCAGTTCTGGATGGTTTTCGTGATCCGTCGGGGATCCCGTCAAGGTCATTTCGGGACTATTAGGTGATCATTTGAGGACCTTTCCGGCATCATTTCTGGATGGTTTTCGGTATCCGTTCGGGATCCCTTCGAGATCATTTCGGGACTTTTTGGGTCCCTTCCGGCATCATTTCTAGATGGCTTTCAGGATCCGTCCGGGATCCCGGTGGGGTCATTTCGGGACTTTTTCTCGACTAATACGGGATCATTTGGGACCCTTCCGCCATCATTTATGGATGGTTTTCGGGATCCGTCCGGGATCTCGTCAGGGTCATTTCGGGACTAATTGGGGAACATTTGGGAACCTTTCCGGCATCATTTCTGGATGGTTTTTCGTATCCCTACGGGATCCCGTCGGGGTCATTTCAGGACTTTTTCTCGACTAATACGGGATCATTTGGGGACCCTTTCGCCATCATTTCTGGATTTTTTTCGGGATCCGTCCGGGATCCCGTCAGGGTCATTACGGGACTAATTGGGGAACATTTGGGAACCTTTCCGGCATCATTTCTGAATAGGTTCTCGGGATCCGTCGGGGATCCCTTCAGGGTCATTTCGGGACTATTAGGGGATTATTTGAGGAACTTTCCGGCATCATTTCTGGATAGTTTTGGGATCCGTCCGGGATCCCGACGGGGTAATTGCGGGACTATTTCGGGATCATTTTGGGGTACTCATCGGCATCATTTCTGGATGGTTTTCGGTATCCGTCCGGGATCCCGTCGGGGTCATTTCAGGACTTTTTCGGGATCATTTGCGGTCCCTTCCGGCATCATTTCTGAATGGTTTTCGGGATCCGTAAGGTATCCCGTCTGGGTCATTCGGGACTATTTCGGGATCATTTGGGGGCTCTTCCGGCATCATTTCTAGATGGTTATCGGGATCCGTCCGGGATCCCATCGAGGTCATTTCGGGACTTTTTCAACTAATACGGGACCATTTGGTGACCCTTTCGGCATCATTTCTGGATAGTTTTCGGGATCCGTCCGGGATCCCGTCAGGTTAGTTTCGGGACTATTTCGGAACCATTTGGGGCACCTTCCGGCATCATTTTGTATGGTTTTCGGGATCCGTCCAGGATCCCATCGGGGTCATTTCGGGACTTTTTGCAACTAATACGGGATCATTTGGTGACCCTTTCGGCATCATTTCTGGATGGTTTTCGGGGATCCGTCCGGGATCCCGACGGGGTCATTTCGGGATCATTTGGCGTACCTTCCGGCATCATTTCTGTATGGTTTTCGGGATCCGTCTGGGATCCCGTCGGGGCCATTTCGGGACTTATCCGGAACTATTACGGGATCATTTGGGGTATTTTCCTACATCATTTCTAGATGATTTTGTGATCCGTCCGGGATCCCGTCGGGGTAATTTTGGGACTTTTAGGGGATCATTTGGGGAGCTTTCCGGCATCATTTCTGGATAGTTTTCGGGATCGTGACGGGTCATTTCGGACAATTTCGAGACCATTTGGCGTACCTACCGGCATCATTTGTGGATGGTTTTCGGGATCCGCCTGGGATCCCGTCGGGGTAATTTCGGACTTTTCCCTGGCTAATACGGGATCATTTGGGGACCCTTCCGGCATCACTTCTGGATGGATTTCGGCATCTGTACGGGAACATATCAGGGTAATTTCGGGATCATTTGGGGACCTTTAAGGGTCATTTCATGAGTTTTTCTGTATTATTTCGGGATTCCGTATCCCGACGGGGCAATTTGGGATCATTTGGCGTACCTACCGGCATCATTTCTGGATGGTTTTCGGGATCCGTCTGGGATCCAGTCGGGGTCATTTCGGAACTTTTCCGGGACTATTTCGGGATTATTTGAGGTATTTTCCGGCATCAGTTTCTAGATGATTTCGGGATCCGTCCGGGATCCCGTCGGGTCATTTCGGGACCATTTCGGGATCATTTGGGTGTATTTTCCGGCATCATTTCTAGGTGGTTTTCGGGATCCGTCCGGGATTCCGTCGAGGTAATTCGGAACTTTTGCGGGACTATTTCGTGATCATTTGGGGTATTTTCGGTTTCTAGATGATTTCGGGATCGTCCGGGATCCCGCGGGTCATTTCGGACTTTTCGGATAGTATTTCAGGGATAATTTCTAGGGGTTTTCGGACCGTTCGGATCCCGTCGGGGATTTCGGGAATTTTTTGTAAACGGGTCTTTTGGGAGCCTTTTGGCGATAATGGTTTTCGGGGCCATTACGGGATTTTTCGGGACCCTTCTGGCATCACATTCTGGACGGATTTCGGACATCTGTACGGGAACCCATCAGGGTAATTTCGGGACTTTTTCGGGACTATTTCGGGATCATTTGGGGACGCCTTTAGGGGTACATTTCATGACTTTTTCTGATATTATTTCGGGATCATTTAGGGATCCTTCCGCCATCAATTCTTGATGGTTTGCCGGATCCATCAGGGTCATTTCGGGACCATTTTGGGATCATTTTGGGACCCTTCCGGGATCATTCATCGGGGTCATTTTCGGACTATTTCGGGATAATTTTGGGGACCCTTCCGGAATCATTTCTGTATGGTTTTCGCGATCCGCAGTGGATCCCCTCGGGGTCATTTCGGGATAATTTAGGTATCCTTCCTGGATATTTTCTGGATGGTTTTGAGATCGTCCGGGAGCCCGTCAGGGTCATTTCGGAATTTTTCGGGACTATTTCGGGATCATTTTCGTACCCTTCAGGGATCATTTCTGTGTGTTCTGGATAAGTCTAGAATGGTGCCCCTTCCGGGGCATTTATGGATGTTTTTCGGAATCCGTCCCGCTATAGCGTCGGGGGCATTTCGTGGCATTTCTGGATGATTTCGGGATCATTTGGGGATCCTATCAGGGGTTATCTTTTCATATAGTTCTTTTTTTAGTCAATTACAAAAATAAAATGCATTAGACAGAAAACAATTTTTAAACAGATAACTTGATAAGCAGACTAACGTGAATAGTCCATATATTTCATTTTCTCCTTGCGGACGGGGCCGCGGGTAAAGGCTAGTCTAATATATATTATAAATGGCAAAGTTTGGATGTTTGGATGTCCAGACGTTTGTCTTTGTGCCTCAATCACGCACGAACGGCTGGACTGATTTGGATGAAATTTTGCACACATATAACCAATAGTCTAGAAGGATCTATAGGCTATATATTTTTTCAAATTGGGGAGGTCCCCGCCCCCTAGGAACAGTTATAATTAAATTATTATATTTTTTCGTCTTTGTGACTGAATCACGCCAGAACGGCTACACGGATTTTGATGAAATTGGGACACAGACAATAGTCTACTAGCGAAATTTTTTTCGAACATGGAAAGGGGGGTAGGGGTCCCACGACCCCTTCGAAAAATTACTTTTAATAATTTTTACATATTATAACTTTACCTTTATGACCTTCACCAATATTACAAACTCAATACGTCAAATAAGTTGAGGGCTTACAAAATGAGCAGTGACACCCTCTGTAATCTCGTTAGGGTCATATCGAGACCCTTCCGGGATCATTTCTGGATGGTTTTCGGGATCCGTCCGGGGTCATTTCGGGACTTTTTCGGGACTATTTCGGGATCATTTTGGGACCATTCCGGGATAATTTCTGTATAGTTTTCGGGATCCGATCTGGATCCCGTCGGGGTTATTTTCGGGACTATTCCGGGATCATTTCGAGACTATTTTGCAATCATTAGGGGACCCTTCCGGCATCATTTCTAGATGGGTTTCGGGATCCGTCCGGCATCCCGTCGGCGTATTTCCGGGATCATTTGCGTACCTTTGAGAGATAAATTCTTGATGGTTTCCGGGATCAATACGGGAGTTTTTTCGGGGTCATTTTTGGTCCCGGACGGATCCCGTCGCGGCCATTTCGGGGCTTTTTAGGGATCATTTGGGGTATCTTCCGCCATCATTTCTGGATGGTTTTCGAGATCCGTCCGGGATCCGTCGGGGTCATTTCGGGACTTTTTCTCGGCTAATACGGGATCATTTGGGGACCCTTTCGGCATTATTTCTGGATGGTTTTCGGAATCCGTCCGGGATTCCGTCAGGGTCATTTCGGGACTATTAGGGGATCATTTGAGGACCTTTCCGGCATCATTCTGGATAGTTTTCGGGATCCGTCCGGTATCCCGACGGGGTCATTTCGGGACTATTTCGGGATCATTTGGGGTACCTACCGGCATCATTTCTGAATGGTTTCGGGATCCGTCCGGGGTCCCGTCAGAGCCATTTCGGGATTGTTAGGGGATCATTTGAAGACCTTTCCGGCATCATTTCTGGATAGTTGAGATCCGGACATAGTCATTTCGGGACTATTTCGGGATCATTTGGGTACCTACCGGCATCATTTCTGGATGGTTTTCGGTATCCGTCCGGGATCCAGTCGGGTCATTTCGGGATCATTTGGGGTACCTACCGGCATCATTTCTGAATGGTTTTCGGGATCCGTCCGGGGTCCCGTCAGAGCCATTTCGGGATTGTTAGGGGATCATTTGAAGACCTTTCCGGCATCATTTCTGGATAGTTTTCGGGATCCGGACGGAGTCATTTCAGGACTATTTCGGGATTATTTGGGGTACCTACCGGCATCATTTCTGGATGCTTTTCGGATGCGTCCAGGATCCCGTCGGGGTCATTTCGGGACTTTTCGGGATCATTTGGGGTCCCTTCCGGCATCATTTCTGGATGGTTTTCGGGATCCCGTCGGGTCATTTCGGAACTTTTCGGAATAATTTGGGGTCCCTTCCGGTATCATTTCTGTAGGGGTTTTCGGGATTCGTCCGGGATCCAGTCGGGGTCATTTCAGGACTTTTTCGGCATCATTTGGGGTACCTTCCGGCATCATTTCTGGATAGTTTTCGGGATCCGTCCTTGATCCCGACGGTGTCATTTCGGGACTATTTCGGGTTCATTTGGGGTACCTACCGACATCATTTCTGGATGGTTTTCGGGATCCGTCCGGGGTCACGTCAGGGTCATTTCGGGACTATTAGGGGATCATTTGCGGACCTTTCCGGCATCATTTCTGGATAGTTTTCGGGATCCGTCGGTATCCCGACGGGGTCATTTCGGGACTATTTCGGGATCATTGGGTACCTACCGGCATCATTCTGGATGGTTTTCGATATCCGTCCGGGATCCAGTCGGGGTTATTTCGGGATCATTTGGGGTACCTTCGGCATCATTTCTAGATTGGTTTCGGGATCCGTCGGGGTCATTTCGGGACTTTTTCGCGACTAATACGGGATCATTTGGGGGACCCTTTCGCCATCATTTCTAGATGGTTTTCGGGATCCCGTCAGGGTCATTCGGGACTATTTGGGGATCATTTGGGAACCTTTCCGGTATCATTTCTGGATAGTTTCCGGGATCCGTCGGGGATCCCGTTAGGTCATTTCGGGATTATTAGGGGATCATTTGAGGACCTTTCCGGCATCACTTCTGGATAGTTTTCGGGATCCGTCCGGATCCCATCGGGGTCTTTTGAGGACCTTTTCGGGATAATTTGGGGTCACTTCCGGCATCATTTCGGGATGGTTTTCGGGATTCGATCGGGATCCCGTCGGGGTCATTTCGGGACTCGTTCTCGACTAATACGGGATCATTAGGGGACCCTCTCGTTATCATTTCTGGATGGTTTTCGGTATCCGTCCGGGATCCCGTCAGGGTCATTTCGGGGACTATTAAGGGATTATTTGTGTGTACTTTCCGGCATCATTTCATAGATGGATTTGATCATTTTGGGTAATCCCTCGTTCGAGATTATCCGTCGAGGTCATTTCGGGACTTTTCTCAAACTAATACGGGATACATTTGGGGACCCTTTCGGCATCATTTCTGGATGTTTTCGGATCCGTCCGGGATCCCATCAGGGTCATTTCGGGACTATTAGGCGATCATTTGGGGACCTTTCCGTCATCATTCTGGATAGTTTTCGGGATCCCGTCGGGGTCATTTCGGGACTATTTCGGATCATTTGGGGACCCTTTCGGCATCATTTCTGGATGGTTTCGGGATCCGTCCGGGATCCCGTCAGGGTCATTTCGGGATGTTAGGGGGATTATTGAGGACCTTTCCGGCATCATTCTGGATAGTTTTCGGGATCTGTACGGGAACCTATCGGGGTAATTTCGGAACTTTTGCGGGCTATTTCGGGATCATTTGGAAACCCTTTAGGGGTCATTTCATGACTTTTCTGTATTATTTCGGATCATTTGGGGACCCTTCCGGCATCATTTCTAATGGTTTGCCGGGTCCATCAGGGTCATTTCGGGACCATTTTGGGACCCTTCCGAGGTCATTTCTGGATCCGTCCGTGAGGTCGTAGGAGTAATTCGAGATATTTTTGTTACTTTTTCGGGATAGTTTTGGGACCCTTCCGGGATCATTTCTGTATGGTTTTCGCGATCTGTCGTGGATCCCTTCGGGGTCATTCGGAACTTTTTCTGGACTATGTCAGGTTAATTTAGGAACCCTTCCTGGATATTTTCTGGATGGTTTTTCGAGATCCGTCCGGGAGCCCGTCAGGGTCATTTCGGAACTTTTCCGGGACTATTTCGGGATCATTTTGGTACCCTTCAGGGATCATTTCTGTGTGGTTCTCTGGATAAGTCTAGAATTGTGTCGTCGTCATTTCGGGTTTTTTGGGACTATTCCGGGAACTTTTGGAGACCCTTCCGGGGAATTTCTGGATGGTTTCGGGATCCGTCCGCGATATTGTCGGGGTCATTTCGTGGCTTTTCTGGATAATTTCGGGATCATTTGGGGATCCTATCAGGTTATCAGCACATTTAGATCTTTTTTTACTCAATTACAAAAATAAAATGCATTAGACAGAAAAAATTTTTTAAACAGATAACTTGATAAGCAGGCTAACGTGAATAGCCCATATATTTCATTTTCTCCTTGCGGACGGGGCCGCGGGTAAAGGCTAGTCTAATACTAAATATATATTATAAATGGGAAAGTTTGGATGTTTGGATGTTTGTCCAGACGTTTGTCTTTGTGACAAAATCACGCAAGAAACGGCTGGACCGATTTGGATGAAATTTTGCACACATATAGCCAATAGTCTAGAAGGATCTACTAGCTATATATTTTCAAAAGGGGCGTGGTTGCCGCCCCTAGGAAACAGTTATAATTTAATTATTATATTTTTTCGTCTTTGCGACTGAATCACGCCAGAATGGCTACACGGATTTGATGAAATTTGGGACACAGACAGTAGTCTACTAGAGAAATTTTTTCGAACATGGAAAGAGGGGTGGGGGTCCCACGACCCCTTCGAGCAATTACTTTTTAATAATTTTTACACATTATAACTTTACGTATACGGGCCTTCGACCAATACACAGACTCAAGGGGTCAAATAAGTCGAGGGCTTACAAAGTAAGCAGTGGCACCCTCCGCTTTATCACCCCTCTGGTGTAAAATCTATAAATTGTTATAACTCAATATAAATTTTCTCCTAAATCAATAGTTTTTGGTATCTGGCACTACAGTTATAATTAGCTTCACTATTTGTAATCCCGCAAGGGTTATATCGAGACCTTCAGGATCATTTCTGGATGATTTCGGGATCTGTCCGGGATCCCGTCGGCTCATTAGAGATGTTCGTTCGAGATCCCTCAGGTCATTCGGACTTCTTCGGGACTATATCGGGATCATTCTGGATGGTTTACGGGATCCGTACAGGATCCCTAAGGGTCATTTCGGACTATAGGTGATCAGTTGAGGACTTTTCCGGCCTCACTCTGGATGATTTTCGGGATCCCGTCGAATCATTGCGCGGACTTTGCTGAATCATTTGGGATCCAAAGCGGCATCATTTCTGAATGTTTTCGAGATTTGTACCGGGATCCCGTCGGGTTATTTCTAGGCACCTTTTCGGTGGCTAATACGGTATCATTTGGGGATGCATCTAGGGTAGTTTCGTGACTTTTTCTGTGTTTATTCAGGATCATTTGGACCTTCAGCATAATTTCTTGATATGCTTTGCCGGATCCATCAGGGTCATTTCGGACCATTTGGATCATTTGGGACCTTCCGAGATCATTTCTGATCGTCCGGATGCCGTAGGAGCCATTTCGGGATTTTTTGGTACTTTTCCGTGATAGTTTTGGACCCTTCGGGATATCTCGGAGCTGTGCGGGATCCATCTGTTCCTGCCTCGGGTCATTTCCGGACTATTTCGGGATCATTTGGGATCTTCGGAATCATTTCTGTATGGTTTTCGCGATCGGACGTGGATCTCTCGACCATTGCGATCTTTTTGGAGGTCGTCGGGGTCATTGGGACTTTTTCGGGATCATTGGGGGCTCTTCCGGCGTCACTTTCTGGATGGATGTCGGGATCTGGACGGGAACCCGCCAGGGTAATTCGGATTTTCGGGACTATTGCGGGATTCATTGGAGACCCTTAGGGGTAATTTCATTACTTTTTCTGTATATATTTGCGGATCATTTGGGACCCTTCCGCATCAATCTACATGGTTTTGCCGGATCATCAGGGTGATTGGGGACCCTTCCGAGTCAGTTCTGGATCTGCCCGGATGCGTAGGAGTAATTTCGAGATTTTTTGTAACTTCTTTCGGCTAGTTTGGGGACCTTCCGGATCATTTCTGGATCCGTTCGGCGATCCCTCGGGGTCATTTCCGGACTATTGCGGGATCAGTATGGAACCCTTCCGAATCATTTCGTATGTATCGCGATGCGCGATACGTCGTGGTTCCCCTCGGGGTAATTCGATCTTTTGTGGCTATGTCGGGATTATTAGGAACCCCTTCCTGGATATTTTCTGGATGGTTTTTGAGATGCGTCCGGGAGCCCGTCAGGGTCATTTCGGAACTTTGTCGGGCTATTTCGGTATCATTTGGGTATCTCTGGATAAGTCTAGAATCGTGTCGTTGTCATTTCGGGTTTTTTTGGGTCTATTCCGGACTTTTGAAGACACTTCGGGGCATTTCTGGATGGTTTAGAGATCCGTCCGCGATAGCATCGGGGTAATTTCGTAGCTTTCTATGGATAATTCGGGATCATTTGGGGATCCTATCAGGTTACAGCTCATTAGTTCTTTTTTTACTCAAATACAAATATAAAAGGACATTACCCAGGAACAAAATTTTAAACAGATAAATTGATAGCAGGCTAACGTGAATAGCCCACATATTTCATTTCTCCTTGCGGACGGGGCCGCGGGTAACGGCTAGTCTAATATATATTATAAATGGCAAAGTTTGGATGTGAAGATGTTTGGATGTTTGGATGTTTGTGTCCAGACGTTTGTCTTTGTGACTCAATCACGCAAGAACGGCTGGACCGATTTGGATGAAATTTTGCACACATATAGCCAATAGTCTAGAAGGATCTACTAACTATATATTTTTGAAAAGGGGCGTGGTCCCCGCCCCCTAGGAACAGTTATAATTTAATTATTATATTTTTTCGTCTTTGCGACTGAATCACGCCAGAATGGCTACACGGATTTTGATGAAATTTGGGACACAGACAGTAGTCTACTAGCGAAATTTTTTTTCGAACATGGAAAGAGGGGTGGGGGTCCCACGACCCCTTCGAGAAATTATTTTTCAATAATTTTTACACATTATAACTTACGTATACTGGCCTTCACCATATCACAGACTCAAGGGGTCAAATAAGTCGAGGGCTTACAAAGTAAGCAGT
>JARSSU010036335.1:0-15211 GCA_029619165.1 Eurosta solidaginis | reverse complement strand
GGTTACGGTAACGTTTACATTGTTGCTTATAGTTATGGTTACAGTTGCGGTAAAGATTTTGTTTGCTGCTTTGCTGACAGTTACGATTAATGTTACGGTTTTACTAATAGTTACGGAAGCGGTTACAGGTTTATTTATAGTTTCGGTAACGGTTACTAGTTTACCTATAGTTACGGTCAAGCTTACGGTCACGATTTTACTTATATTTACGGTTATGCTTTTACTCATAGTTACGGGCCCATGATTTTTTTTTAGCAGCGGTTGTGCCGTTCGTTAGAGCCACAGTTACTGTATAAGTCATTATTACGTATAACTTTAAACAACTTTTTGAGCTCGGATTTGCAGTCTCCATTAGTCTGGAGTTTTTTGGACTAGTGCGATTTCATTCACAATATTTCAGTTTAGAACTAGTTTTCTTTAACTTTGGGCCCCTCACAACAGCAAATACCAAAGTCTCACAACAATGTACACTTACATACCCAATGTAATCCTACTCTTAAAAGATGGTCGCAAGACAGTAAAGACGACAAAGAAGCTTAATGCCTTAACATCGACTGACAACTGACGGAAGAAATGAAGTACGTGTATATGTGTGTGTTTTAGCAGTATTTGTGTGGTATGAATATTAGGTGCTTGCCCAACAAACACTGAAAACAAAAATATCAAATGTTTGAGAAAAACATTGATTCTCAGTTTGATATTCAACATTATTTATCATTTGAAACAAAATATTTCTCGACTTTTTCTCAAACGTTGTTCTTCAACTTGAGAATGGTTTGAGACATACTTGCATTTCGTTCCATTCTGGTTGAAAACCATCGATATCAAGGTATATTTTCGTTAATAATAATGTGAATGCGCCAATGGATCTAAATTTTAAAGTACATAATAAGTATTCATGACTCTCAAAAATAAAATAAAACATAGTACAGCATGCTTATTTTACATCAATGTGTCGTCGATAGTGCCGTTGATAATTCGTCGATCTTTAATTTGCATACTTTAGCTGGAAATAAACAAGCGATTTTATTGAGTGAAGTGGGACATAAAATGAAAAAATAAGGAAGTATTTATACATTTTAATAATATTAAGTGATATTGTACTACATTATGTATAAATCTAAACGAGTTAAAGGTGAAGTGAGGCAAATAATAAATTTGCTTACCGAAAGTGGCACAACAGTGGATCCATTTCGTTCCTCTTTATTCTCGTTTGAGAAAAAGTTGAGAGTCCAAAAATTCTCAATTTGAAAATAAAGAAAAATCCCTATTAAAAATGTGCCTTTTAGCTTGAGAATGCTATCAAAGGTTATTTGAAATGCATTTGAAAACTAACGTTTGAAATGTGAGAAATGGACTGATTCTCAAATGCATCTCAAACTGAGAATTGACAAAAATGTTTATTGGGTGGTTACCTCAAGTCTCAACTTGTATTCTGCTGGAAAAGCTAATCATTGCCTTTGCCTGCTCGGTTCGTTCATCAGCTTTGACGACGCCATTGGCACAAACACAGCACGACCAGTGTAGAGCAGTCGACAGCTGGCAGTTGTCCGTTGACAATTCCATTGAAAATGATATTTTATTTAACAAAGCTAGCACAAGCAACAATAAAAAAACAACAACAATTTTGACAACATATACAACAATAAAACTGATATCAACGACCGCAATAACAACAAATGTCTAAATGTGAAATGGAAGGAAATGAAGCGAAGGACACGTAATGATGTTTCAAATGACAACGGAACGATTTGGTTGTTGAAAAAAAAATAAATAAATAAATAAAAAAGACGAAATGTAAAACAATCTAAAGAGTAAAACACGAATAAGTAAATAAAATAACTTAAAAAACAAAAAAACTAACTAAAACAATAGACTGCAAATGGCTTCACTACTTAAACAGAAAATAATACAAATAAGCGTGTGGTAGAAGAAGGGGAGTGGGCAGGGTGTATCAGGTGTACAAGTTTTGAATGTATTTTGTTAAGCCCACATATATTCAATTTATCTAAATAAATGCAATTGTAAAGTTGAATAAAGCAAAGGAATTGTACTAAATAAATACTTTCAGTAACAAGTTTGATATCTACATATGTGTGTATGTATGTATATATATAGTAACATGTAGATTGAGAAATGAAATCACAAGGCATTTTGTGCTTAAGAAGGCTTCGAAAGAGTAGGCTCCATGAATCATGATATTGAAGTGGATTGATGAATAGCAAAACTCATTAGCACTGCCTTTTTGTGTTTAAGGGAAAATTGTGTACTGCTTTTTGTAGCATTTTTTAGGTTATTTCATTGTATTGGTTTTATTTTTTAATTTGCTTTACTAATATTAAAAAGAGATCATCGTTTACAGTCTTCACTCTCTATCCCATTCTCTTCTTCTTAATGTTAAATTTTTCTTTTTCTCCATACCTTATTCCATATATCCCCCCTCACTCGCGAGCCCCATTTCTTCCACTCCCAAATCCCACTTCCACTTCCCACTCCCAATTACTCTCCGACTCTTTCCCCTCTCCCAATTGCAATATCACGCCACCTCACTTCCACTCCCAATTCCACAAGCACTCCTTATTCCACACCCAGTTTCACTACAACTTCCAATTCCACTCCCACTTCGATTCCCCTCCCGCTACCAACTGTACTACTACTCCCACTCCCTCTCCCATTTCCAATTCCAATTCAACTCCCTCTCACACTTCCAATTCCACTCTGACCCAAAGTTCCATTTCCTCTCCAGGCTTCACTCTGTTGTTGTTGTTGTTGTAGCGATTAGGTTACTCCCCGAAGGCTCTGGGGAGTGTTATCGATGTGATGGTCCTTTGTCGGTTACAGATCCGATACGTTCCGGTAACACAGCACCATAAGGTGCTGGCCCGACCATCTCGGGAACGATTTATATGGCCACATTGAACCTTCAGGCCATCCCTCCCTCCCCACCCCCAAGTCCATGAGGAGCTTGGGGTCGCCAGAGCCTCGTCTGTTAGTGAAACGGGATTCGCCGCTCGAAGGTGAGGTTGACAATTGGGTTGGAGAAGCTATATGTTGCGCTACACAACCCCTTGAATCCCCAGGCTTCACTCTCTTTCTCGTTCTTTTTTACTTTATCTTACATTTTTCTTCTTATCTTCTCCATGACTTATTCCATGTGCCACCGATTTTATTATGAAGTTGTATGGGCATCTGCTTCGATAATACGCCACAGAGCGACTAAAAACCGGGGTAAGCTAGAGCGACTTAAAAGTGTATACTCTAGGTAATTTCTGCCTCCTCTGGCCTTGATAAAGAGTTGAAAATTTCGATCTTGCAGATAACGAGAGCAAGACATAGTTGGTGGTGTCCTCAAAGAAAAAAGATTTGGCGCACTTGCGCTATGACGATACGTCACTGATGACAAATCTATTCCATAATATGAAGGACTTCATCTATCTGAAAACCAGCTATAACGGTCAGCTTAGAAATAGAGCAGAGAATCGCTGTTGTCTACAAGTGCTACTTTAGACTGAGTACGCAATTGTAAGTAAAGATTTGTTTCGATGATAAAAATCACGCTATATAAGTCTTTCATAATATCTGTTCAAAATTATGGCTTGGTTCTATGGAGGATGTGGAGAGAAAATGTGCTAAGTTTTAAAGTATGTGGAAGAAAAGCTCTCTAGGAGATTTATAGTTCGATGCAAATGGCGTGCAAAGGACGCATATATCAATACAATACAAAAAAGAAAAGCCCTTTCGAAACGTCTTAGCTACGTAATTTTATGCGAATGGATGAAGAAGATCGTGTTTCTTGGTAGAAAGGAGATAATAGAACTCTACTGTGTTTGGAGAGACAGTTGGAGAAAGCCTTGATCTCCCTTTATATTTAAAATTTTTGTCAGCTCTGACATAACAGGAATGACTTGAACAGGTGATCTAAAGGTGACACTGATGGCTTAAATACTTTGATGATATATATTTTTTCTTTTCTCGTAGGTAGAGGACAAAGTGACCAATAAGTTTACGGTCATCTGGTTAAGCCTTTGCCTAATATTTTTAAGATTGGATGTATGCTACAACAACGCAGTGTTCATCATTAATTTCCATGGTCGTTTTAAATTAAACACGAAATAAAATTAATGAATAATTTATTTGACCCAAATTTTATTTGCGCGAAAATTTCAACCCAATTTTGCACTGAAGCGTGATTTTACAAAACCAAAAAATTACCAGCACAGCAACAACAACGCGCATTTGTGGGGTGACTACCTTTTGACGCAAGAGGAATACCAGGGGAATTGTGCTGAATAAACTTTTGGGACTGCGGCAAAACTGTTTGATGCAATGCAAAGTACCGTTACAAAGAGACAGATCATAAGCACATACACACTTACATGCATATGTATTTGTATGTATGTACCTACGTTTATCAAAGCTTGCCGCAGGCTGTGTATATGGTTGGATGCTTCACCTTTGACGCAAATGCAGACTCAAACTAAAATTTTACCCCAAAAGGCGCTTTCAGTAGCACATTTGTTGTTGTAGTGGCGCACAGTTTTATATGCGAGCTTACCACAAAACGGTAAATTGCATACAAACGCGAAAAAATGCGCACAAAACAGCAAACAAGAGAGAAGTGAGCATGTGGTACAAACCCATTAGAGTACTTCGGTTTCCATTCGAAATCAAAAGTTCCAAATACCGCACCTTGAATTGAAGTTCAGTCGGGAAGGTCGTAGGATTAATATTAGTTTCTTATCGGCGGACCATCGATGTGTTGTCGATTTTATATTGAAGTTTGTGTGAAATGAGTCATCGCTAACGTTGTTCTCAATATAATACATAAACATATATAATTCTCATAAGCCGATAACAGCCCGATAACAAATCGTTAACACACCGATAATTCATCGATAAATTATAAGGAAATTTTCGATAACAAAACCGATGACTGGTCATTAAAAATCGATCACCTGTGGATAAAAACCAATAACTTATCGACAATGATAACAAATTTACAACACGTCGATAGCTCGAAAACTTGGCGAAAATAAATGGAAAACACGCCCACAACCCGTCAATAGTAAACCGATAAATCATCAATTTCCGCTGTTCTTGCAAAAATAAACATTAACAATACATTAATACGCGATCCGGTGTTGGCCACGCCTCCACCAATGTTGTCTTATTATTGCCGAGATTGCCGGCCTAATATCTTAATGGTACAAAGGATCATCAATAACATCGATAGCACTCCCCAAATCTTTCAGGCAGTGCCTTCACGCAACAATAACAGCAATAACTTCGATACATAACCGATAATTCGTCGATAAGTAATCGATAACTCTTCCGGAACTAAGAGACAACGCTTCTTTAATAAATTGATAACTTTTCGATAACAAATTGATAGTTTATAAATAACTATTTTACAAAAAAATAACTTTTCGATAACAAACCAATTACTCGTCTATAAAGGTCGATAACCCCATTGTAAAGTGGGTAGCTTTTCGATAGCGATAGCATATTTATAACTCGTTGATAACTTGTGTATACCTCGTCGATGGATCGCCAATAGCAGTACGATAACGAATGGATAACAAACTGATAACTCGTCGATAACGATTTTTGTCGACAAGAAACGTTGGCACTTCGATAACACGCCGTCTGGGTTAGGATTTGGCTTCGGCTATGTATCTGGTTTTGGCTTTGCTTCGTCATCTTTCCTTTCCTCTCCTCTCGCTGCTGTTTTTCTTTGTCCTTTCCGTCCATATATTAAGCTTTCACTTACCCTAAATTAAGCATAAATCATACCATTCCCACCCATTACAGTAACACTTACGTTATCTTACACTTACTTTCCGGATTCCCCCATATCGTGAGCAAAGATGTTTACACATCAAAAACTTTCCGATATCTTCCCAACTTAAACCTTTAATTTAGGAGCGGTCTTTTGTGCCTTTTTTTCGACCCAGCCAAAAGCACATCCTTACACACATACAAATGAGTGTGTAAGTGAGTGAATGTGTGTGTGAATATACATACGTTTTAAGTAGTTTTTGATTCTTGCACACAAATCACGCTGCTCCAAGTAAGCGTGAATAAACTGAGCCAATTTATTGCGCGTCCAAGCAAAACGGAAACGATGCAACAGCAATAGACATCGCTTCGCGCAACAACAACAAAATCCCAGTACATGTGCAAAAATGCGTGCGAAATGCACAACACGTCGTTCGGTCATGAAGCGTCACATACGCCGCACTCGCACAATTGCACTCATACTCACTCATACGCATCGAGACTCAAAAGGCAACATGTCAATAAACTGTGAATACATTGTCTGCAACATTTTTGTGGTCAACAGGGACCGAAGTTGGGTTAGAAGGGCGGCAGGACGAATGTGTAAATGGAGTCGTTGGTTTGACGTTTCGATTGCGACAGTAAAAAATCACGCACATGCACTAACACATAAACAACTGTTTGTTGCGCTTACGCACTGCAAAAAGGCATTAGCGTACAAACTTTAACACAACGTCGAGTGAACCGAAGGGGTGAGACGAATCCGAATGTATAACGCATGCATGTACTGTTAAGTGCATAAGATTTACCTGCCACTGACAGCTGTTACAACAATAATAGCAACAACAAAGTTGCCCAAGAGGTTAACAATAAACATAAAAGCATTCGCATTAAAGTCGCAGAATTAAATTGTCCTCAATTTACATACACACAAGCATGTGCACTGCTTGCACAACTGAAAACAGTTGCCAATGTGACAGTGACGTTGAGTGCTACCTCGTATTGCAAGTTAAACGCGTTGTAAATCTGAATTACTGAAGAGTCAATGTGACTGTTGTCATCACTTTAAATACACGAGCCATTTTCCGAATTTACATTTACATACACACATATCCTCATTAAAATTGCATTGGCTAATTATACTTCAGTTTTCTTTAATTCGGTAAAAGATAAGGGATAAGGGTTTTGCGTCTTCTTCTTGCACAGTTACTCCATTTTCTTGTTAACGTTAGTTAGGGCTGAACCATTTGATGTTAAATATGAGATTATAAGATATTTTCGAGAAAATGGCATGCCTTTAGGCTCCGCGGTAGGACTACAAAGAGAGCGTACTACCATGCATCAAAATATTCGACAGCTCAGAGAAAGGTGAGAAGGGGAAGCCAAAAGGAGCTTAATGTAAGGAGTGGGCTAGGAATACTTTAGTTCCATGTTTCAAGAGGCAATTGGCAACCGCTGGGGCGGTACATTGTCTGTACTGTATTGTGGACAAGCATATCCTTTTTTATAGTATTCTTTTCTGATTGGGAGCAGTAAGCACCTCCTCCAGGGTCAAAAGGATGGAAGCAGTGCAGCGATTGGCTAAGGTTGGGATAAGGGAGACCTCTCGTGCATCACTCGCACTAGAACAAGGCGCAAATGTGGCGAAGTGTCCGCAGCCCAGCGGCAATACAGGTTCGTGAGGCGGGATATGGCACCCTAGAATTCTGACCAAATAAGACTGCATCCTTGGCAGGTCAGACTACTGTGTGCCGGATTTTACGCGCAATTCACCTCTCATATTCCCTCAAGAGGGGAATGGTGTGGGGAACTAATATGATACGGGAGTCTGATGAACATGTTTACAGATGGATTTAGGCTGTACGGATGGGTCGAGGGTGGATTATTCTGTCACGAGCTCGGTGTTAGTTGGAATTAGGCTGCCCGACCCCGCAGCGTCTTCAAACCGGCTGGTCACCGTTATAAAATATACAGCAGATGGATGCAATACACCGCTGTAGCATTGAGATAATTTAACATTTACTTAGACATTCAGGGCGCTTTCAAAGCGTTAAGCTCTTCCACAGTGAGATCGAGGGCGGTGGGAATTGCTTAACCTCATTTATGGTGGCATCTAACTATTTTCTCACAAAAATTAACAGGGTGCCAGGGTATACAGGTATTACCGGCAACTGTCAGGGTGATCTGTTGATCCGGACAGGCCTGGCGAGTTGGACGTGCCTGCCAAAGCAAACTTTGGGATTTAGGTGGCCACTTGCTCTCTACTTCTGTATAAGTGGGACTCGAGTAAGCTTGACAAACGCTGGCCTGATATGAACTGTTGCCGTGGTATAAGGTACGCAAGGTGAGTACCTGAAGGTTAGAATAGTAGAATGATATTTCCTTATTCAATGTTCAAGATTGCAAACAAACTTAGATTTCAGAAGGCATATTTCACTCAAAAGTCTGACGGAGTTAAGCTAGTTTTCGTTCAATGTAAATAAGTGACTCATGTAGTTTCTTCCTGGTGGAAGTCTATGCCACAGAGAGAAGTGTCAGACTGCCTCAGGACAGTTCGGCCTCAGCCACCAGTGGATCGATCTTTGTGGAGCTTTAACACCTGCGAGGGGGATAGCTCAATGTGACCATCGCTGGGGTTTCTGCTGAGAAAAATCAAAGAAGATAAGTTTACGGTTACGTGCATGCTGTGAAACAATTGCGATGATTGGAAGGTGTTAAAGTCCTTATGACTATGTTTGGTAAGGAAAGGAACTAGCTACCTTTTCAAGTTAAGAAATTTACAGGAAGTGTACTTACGACTGTCATCACAGGTTATTGCGCTCTTGTATCGACGCTTTGATGCATCTGACTGTTTTGACGGTTGCGCATATCAACATACCTCTGCAGAAGCGGTTACGATGACGAGGACTAGCAGCTGATTCATCACTTTCTTTGGCGATGTCCTGGACTGCACACAATCATAATTTAGGGCGCACGATTTTTCGAAAGTCTGGTAGAGGTTAAGTCCATCAGACAAGGCAGGTGGTTCGTTGGAGATTACTAGGAAGTATTCTGGTTGGACTAATGTGTCGCCACTCGGCACCCACTGCGCGCATTTACAATGGACAAAAACGTCTCCGCGTGAATTGAGAGATGTTGCCATGCATGGCCTCTTAAACTTTGTTAATATTTCACCCCCTTGAAGCACATAGGATAAAATGTCTCGGAATGTAAATTGAAATACCTAACCCATGTTATCTCAGCCCAACCTAATAACTAATAAGGAACTTCTCAGTGCGAGAGAAAGCACTCTGTGCTTTTAAATCTTCAAAAATCCTTACCGAGACTTTTCGGCCAAGCTGCGATGGGTGTAGTAAAGGGAATTTGTCTCAAAAAGTAACGAATCAGAATAAAGCATAAATTTTATTTTCGCTGCGCTCTTTAAATTTTTTTCGAAAATGTTTTACTTGTTGTTGTTATTTTTGTTACACCAGCTCTTCTTCTGCTTATTCGACATGTCCAAACTAGAAATTTTATCGGTCATGATCAGAGTGAAGTTGGTTTCATGAGGTATGTAAAGAGACTTGTTCACACCGTACGGGTTTTTTTTCCTGCGGAACATCTATTGATTCTGGACAGGAAACATATTGACCTATTAGAATACCTATTAAAATTCTTCTACCATAAAAGCGCGCTTGAGCTCCTTGAGCACGCTCTGTAACTCGTTATGCGCTTGTCAGTATTAAAATCCGGTACGTTCAGGTAATAAGCACATTTAACGTACTAGCCTGACCATCTCGATAATGAATTCAGTCATCAAGTTCTAAGCTGCGGAATGTCAAAACTACTGCCAGTGGTCATTATCTAACAACCATCTGCATGTGGGAGTATGGTTATGCCATCGGGTGGAGAAACTTTGAACTTAAATTATTTGAATAGAATACAAGCTTAGAGGCATACATATTATGCTGAATATTAGCATCACTATGCTATTAGTAAATAATCACAACAACAAAAACAGCAAGCATCCACACTTATGTACACGTACACACTAAAGCAAGCAGCCACGCTTAAGTACAAGGCAATGAAGAATATTCCACACACATAACCAGCAGCTCGAAGTGACCAGATATCTCAAATACACACATGTAGTCATCAGCTAAGAGCAGAAGTTGTTACTCACACATACACGAGCTATATGCTAAATCACCAAGTATGCGATAAAACTGTTCCATGTTCGTGAAAGTCTAGACCTTAGGAGAAATATGTGAACGAGGCAACATAGAGTATAAAAGCAGCGCAAGCTGAGAAATAAGTAATCAGTTTTATTTAACACGCTATTAGTTGTGAAGTATAATTGTGAAGTACTACTCCCAAAGTAGTTTAAATAAATAAAGACCATTTGCAAAACTGAATATTGGAGTTATTTATTGGACAGTTCAGCGTTCCGAGCGTTAGTAGTATTTTAAACACTTTCACACCTTCTCCTGCCTACTGCGTACTCTCTATAAGCAGACCACCCATGAGACTAGGGATTGTCTTTTTGAATATAATGTTACGCATTTTTGAGATTTCCTTATAATTA
The DNA here is from genome assembly GCA_029619165.1 of Eurosta solidaginis. Taxonomy (NCBI): domain Eukaryota; kingdom Metazoa; phylum Arthropoda; class Insecta; order Diptera; family Tephritidae; genus Eurosta; species Eurosta solidaginis. The sequence continues at coordinate 4,869 of JARSSU010036335.1, read as the reverse complement.
TGCACCTTTCCCAAGACAGTCGAACAAATGACCGCTGTTCTACTACCCTAACGTAGTGAACAGTCGAACTAGTCGGAAGTTACGCGGTAAGCCATACGGTAATCTTATATCACAAGGCCGAGAAAAATGTTGGACAAAAAATATAACCGTTATCACCTTTCAGATTAAAATTGGTCGAATTTCATTTTAAAACATTCGCCAGAAGGCCTACGTAGCTAGACAAAGAGCTTCTAGGAAAGTGACGTCAACGAAGGTATGAAGTCGATGTTGCAATCCTATATGTTTTGTGCTGGAATATCGTGTGAGGGCCAGGAGGAGCGTTAGCGATTGGTGGCGAAATTGTACTGTTCGAACTTCGGAAATTGTAGCTCTTAACACAGCTGAACAAACTGGAGGCGCCCTTTGGTGCGATCAACAATAGGCCAAAATAACGACTCTTAATAGGCCATTAATAGCTACGTTAATCGCCTTTCGGCGAGAACAGCAAAGAACCACAAATAATTTAAAGAAATCGCGTCGACGCCTAGTATGGGATCTAGCCCAGAGCATCTCCTTCGAGACATACAGACAAAAGTATGACCTTATTAAATGTATGTATTTTATTGCGGCAGAAGCAGCAATACCAACCCCTAGGAGCGGTGTATGTTCGAAGCTTCCCTGGATAAGTGTATGAAGGACGGTCCCTCCGCAGGAGCTACTCTTGAGTGAAATTTATTGAAAGATCCGTGAGAAATTGAGCCGCGTTACATGAAATATCAGCCATTGATCCTGATGAAATCCACGGATCACTCCAGTATATAGAACTGGTTTCCGTGGGAGGTCCGAAATAGCCAAACGGTCGATTTTCCCACAATATAATACAAACAAACATTTCTGAATATAATTTTTCTTAAATAAGAAAACTAGTTATTTAATCAATTTCTATATAAAGTTTCAGCAGAGCATTGACATCCTTTTTATACTCAGCGTGCTTTGCAAAGAGTATATTAACTTTGATTGGCTAAGGGTTGCTTGTAAAGGTATAAACGAATCGACATATATATAGACTTGTTAGGAATTTTTGAGATTTCCTTATAATTATGCACCTTAATTATAAGGAAATCTCAAAAATTCGTAACAATATATCCAAAAAGACAATCCCTAGTCTCATGGGTGGTCTGCTCACAGAGAGTACGCTGCAGGCAAGAGAGATGTGAAAGTGTTTTAAAATAAATGTTTTCGTAAGCCACAAAGTATCTGCCAAGATATCTTTAAAGATGAGTGTGCCAAGAAGTAGAGAAAACGAGGAAAATTTTTTTCAACTCTGCGGTAAGTGTTTGTGGCTGCATTTTGGATTAAAGTCTTAAATTAACACACTCAAGTACTACCATACGTAAAACATATTATGTAAATATACTCACGTAATTCTGCATACACGATCGAGCGTACGTGATAAACAAAGCAAAGAAAGTAAAAAAAAATGTGGGGAAAAAACGTTTCCAAACGATAACCAAATAAATGAGAAATGAAATGCACAGCAAAATGTAACGAAAGCAATAAAAAACAACAAAAACAAAATACTGCACTAGAAAAAAATGTAATGCATGCAAATACCAGTGGTCATAACAGCAATTTAGTTAAAGCAACAAAAAAAATGTTTGTAATCCTCAATATATTTTTACAACCATTAGTTCATGCTCATAAAAAATAGGAATAAGCTCACAGTAGGAAAATGGTTGAAGATGACTGGACTAGACTACTGATACATCATTCAGCTGCTCTAAAGACTGACTTTAGTAGATTTCAAAATGGCCTCTATTAGAGAGAAATTATGATAAAACAAGTAAGGATGTCTAAGTTCGGGAGTGTTCGAGAGAAAAGTGCTTCGAAGGATTTATGGACCTCTACGCGTTGGCGATGGCGAAGAAGATTTAATTATGAGCTGTACGAGCTTTAAGCAGATATCAACATAGTCCAGCGTAAAAAAGAAAGACCAGTGGAAAACGATTTAAACTCCCTTGGTGTGACCAATTGGAGCCAATTAAGTAAGTAAATCTAAGTTCGGGTGTAACCAAACATTGTATACTCAGCATGATGTTTCAATTCGGATAAATTACTTTATTTTATATTTTTTGAGTCTCTAGAAATGTTGTGTAATGCTTGATCAGAATAGGGGCGTGCCACCGTCCATTAAGAAAAGTGTCAATTCCCGTTTACAATAAAACTTGGTAAGTTAAATATCATTGATACAAACTATTTTTTTCTAATTTATATAGCTTACTATTTTAGTCTACGACACTTCTAAAGAGCCTTTATATATAAAGTGGGCGTGGTCTTTAACCAATCCCGTCCATTTTTATTACAAATATTTCCTGCTATGTGTATCCAATCTTATTACGATCAGTAAATTTTTGTTCGGCCTATGGCTCCCGTAACATAGAAAATTGCTTGGTCAAAAAGGGGCTGTGCAACGCTCATTTTCAAAAATTTGAATTTTTTGCTTTTTAAACGGTTTTATTTAGCTTGACTTGACAGGCAGGCCGCACGGCTGTTGTGAACGAATTTTGTAATCGAAATTTAAGTAACTTCCCGATAAGCTACAAGCTTGAAACTTGGAATATAGTTCAGAACCCGATGACAATGCAATAATAAGAAAAATCGCCGCTAGGTGGCGCAAGGATCGAGATATTCACAAAAATCGTATTTGTGGTCCGATTTGGCTCATATTTGCACACATAATACATACAAGAATGGAAAGCGACCTATTAGAAAAAATCGCCGCTATGTGGCGCAAGGATCGAGCTATTCACAAAAATCGTATTTGTGGTCCGATTTGGCTCATATTTGGAACACATAATGCATACAAGAATAGAAAGCGACTTATGAAAAAAATCGCTCGCTAGGTGGCGCAAGGATCGAGCTATTCACAAAAATCGTATTTGTGGTCCGATTTGGCTCATATTTGGAACACATAATACATACATGAAAGCGACTTATGAAAAAAGCGCCGTAGGTGCGCAAGGATCGAGATATCACAAAATCGTATTTGTGGTCCGATTCGGCTCATATTTGGAACAAATATTAAATACAGTCCGGTAGAAGTGACATCAAAATATTTTGGAGTTGGAGGAGGGACAAGCATACGTGGCGCAGAGTCGAGTAAAGTCTTTGGAAGGATTATGTATTGAGGACTTAGATTGTAACAAATTGTCAGGAAAGAGTCCTTGAAATAATGAATCACTAAATGAACTAAATAGAATAAGAAATATTAGGCAATTAAATAAAGACTAAAAACTTGAATATAAAATAATTAAAAAAGAAATGTTAAGTTTAAACGGTTGTATTGAAAACAATACTTACATGAAGTAATAATAATATTAAAATCTACGCAGGATCGAGAATTCAGCTACCAAATTTCATTAGCTTAGCGGTATTCTTTTTGGAATTATCTAATTTTCTACATTTATTTAAATTTTCGATATCGAAAAAGTGGGCGTCGTTATCATCCGATTCGCTAATTTTCAATACAAATTTATTCTGGATCCAGATAAGCCCGTACGCTAAATTTGGTGAAGATATCTTAATAGTTGCTTAAGTTATAATGTTAAACGGACAGACATACGGACGGACCGACGGATGAACGGACATGGCTTAATCAAATTTATTTTCGATACTTATGATTTGGATCTATGAAAGTGTATATATATGTCGATTCGTTTATACCTGTACAAGCAACCGTTAACCAATTAATATACTCTTTGCAAAGCACGCTGAGTATAAAAAGGATGTCAATGCTCTGCTGAAACGTTATATAGAGATTGATTAAATAACTTAGTTTTCTTATTTAAGAAAAATTATATTCAGAAAATGTTTGTTTGTATTATATGTGAGAAAAACGACCTTTTGGCTATTTCGGACCTCCCACGGCAACCAGTTCTATATACTGGAGTGATCCGTTGATTTCATTAGGATCAATGGCTGATATTTCAATGTAACGCGGCTCAATTTCTCACGGATCTTTCAATAAATTTCACTCAAGGAGTAGCTCCCTGCGGAGGGGACCGCCCTTCATACACTTAATCCAGGGAAGCTTCGAAGCTAACACCGCTCCTAGGGGTTGGTACTGCTGCTTCTGCCACAATAAAATACATCCATTTAATATGGTCACACTTTTGTCTGTATGTCTCGAAGGAGATGCTCTGGGCTAGATCCCAATACTCGGCGTCGACGCGATTTCTTTAAATTATTTGTCGTTCCTTGCTGTTCACGCCGAAAGGCGATTAACGGTAGCTATTAATGGCCTATTAAGAGTCGTTATTTTGTCCTATTGTTGATCGCACCAAAGGGCGCCTCCAGTTTGTTCAGTTGTTATTAAGAACGAAGTTCGAACAGTAGCAATTTCGGCCACCAATCGCTACCGCTCCTCCTGGTCATCACACGATATTCCAGCACAGAACATATAGGATTGCAACATCGACTTCATACCTTCGTTGACGTCATTTTCCTAGAAGCTCTTTGTCTAGCTACGTAGGCCTTCTGGCGAATGTTTTAAAATGAAATTCGACTAATTTTAATCTGAAAGATGATAACGGTTATATTTTTAGTCCAACATTTTTCCCGGCCTTGTGATATAAGATTACCGTATGGCTGACCGCGTAATTTCCGACTAGTTCGACTGTTCACTACGTTAAGGTAGTAGAAACAGCCGGTCATTTGTTCGACTGTCTTGGGAAAGCTTTGGCCTTACCACTTTCAGTCTTCTTGGTCTAGTCAAAGCCTCACCTGATAAATATACATATTTGCCTACATATTCACATTTGTAACAGGAGCAATAACGTTTAGGTGATATTAAAACTTGTTTTGCATAGGCTATAGTCATAATGATTCACA
>JARSSU010036334.1:0-12662 GCA_029619165.1 Eurosta solidaginis | reverse complement strand
CTGGAAGAGAATAGCTTAAGCTCCAACCGTGTTAACTTTTATATTGACAGTCAAGCAGCAATTAAGCAATAATCTCGCATAGCACAGCATCTAAATGCGTGTTAGAGTGTAAGCAGTCTCTGGAGAGAATCGGCACAGGGAGAAGCATACATCTATATTGGGTCCCAGGGCATATGGGAATAGATGGTAATGAAAAAGCGGACGAACTAGCTAAAAAGGGCGCATCCCTTGAAATTTGCTCCGTAGATGTCCCAATTAGATTGGGCGAGGTTAAGCGAAGGCGAGAGGTGCACATGATTGCCCAAGCGGGAAAGGCGTTGGTTCAAGCGAGGGCTGTAAAGTGTCGAACACTTTTGCTTCTATCATTAAAAAGAGAGGATTGTAGACTCCTGACGGGTATTCTGACTGGACACTGCCTTCTGGCGTCACATGCCTTTAAATTAGGCTTGGTCAGTGATAGCAGATGTAGGAAGTGCGGGTTGGGAGGAGGAAACGATCGAGCACGTTCTGTGCTCGTGCCTTGCACTTGCCAGGCTAAGACTCCAGCTATTAGGAGTGATACAGCTGTCAGATCTAGAAGCAGCAAGTGGCTTAAGTCCTAGGAAGCTTCTAGTGTTTGCCAAAAGGACGGATTTATTTTATAACATAGGTCCTGGTTTTTGATAGAGTTTTTTCAGTTTGGTGGTTAAAACAAACTTCTGGTAACACTACGGACTCAATCAGTCTATGTGAGGTCCTCATGGACCGGCCAGTTCAACCTAACCTAAAAGGGCAGTCGGAATAGTTGCATATTGACTTGTTCAATATTTTATATTAATTTGTTTGGTGTAGTTTAAACTTGGTTTTCTGAAACAAATATTGCTTACTTACTTAATTGGCGCTTAACGGTCTAGGCGCGCCAGTCGCTCCTTCGCTCCGCCAACCGGCGCCAATTGGTCACACCAAGGGAGTTTAAATCGTTTTCCACCTGGTCCTTCCAATGGAGTGGGGGCCGCCCTCTACCTCTGCTTCCATAGGCGGGTTCCGATAGAAACACTTTCTTGGCCGGAGCATCATCTTTCATTCGCATAACATGGCCTAGCCAGCGCAGCGGCTGCGTTTTAATTCGCTGGACTATGTGATGTCTGCGTATAGCTCGTTCAGCTCATCATTAAATCTTCTTCGGTACTCGCCATCGCCAACACGTAGAATTTCATAAATCTTTCGAAGAACTTTTCTCTCGAACACTCCCAAAGCCGCTTCATCTGCTGTTGTCATGGTCCATGCTTCTGCCCCATATAGCAGGACGGGTACGATAAGTGACTTGTAGAGTATGATTTTCGTTCGCCGAGAGAGGACTTTACTTTTCAATTGCCTACCTAGTCCAAAGTAGCATTTACTGGCAAGATTGATTCTTCGCTGGATTTAAGTGCTGATGTTGTTGCTAGTGTTGATGCTGGTTCCCAAATAAACGAAGTCTTTTACTATTTCGAAATTATGGCTGCCAACAGTAGCGTTGTTGGCAAGACGCGCATGCCCTGACTCTTTGCTCGATGACAGCTGGTACTTCGTTTTGTCCTCATTCACCATCAAACCCATCTTTACCGCTTCTTTTTCCAGTTTGGAGTAAGCAGAACTAACTGCGCGGGTGTTTAGGGCGATGATATCAATGTCATCAGCATATGCCAGTAATTGCACGCTTTTACAGTATATTGTTCCAGTGCGGTTAAGTTCTGCAGCTAGTATAATTTTCACCAGCATCAAATTAAAGAAATCGTACGATAGGGGGTCACCCTGTCTGAAACCTCGTTTAGTTTCGAACGGCTCGGAGAGGTCCTTCCCAATTCTGACTGAGCTGATGGTGTTGCTCAACGTCATTTTGCACAGCCGTATAAGTTTTGAGGGGTAATTCAGACATAGCTGCATATAGGCAGCTCCTTTTCGTGCTGTCGAAGACGAAGTCGACGAAGAGGTGATGTGTGTCGATTCTCTTTTCACGGGGGTTTTTTCCAAGATTTGGCGCATTATGAAAATCTGGTCGATGGTAGATTTACCAGGTCTGAAGCCGCACTGATAAGGTCCAATCAGCCGGTTCACGGTGGGCTTCAATCTTTCGCACAATACACTTGAAAGGACCTTTTATGCGATATCAAGAAGGCTGATTCCACGATAGTTGGTGCATTTTGCAGTATCCCCCTTCTTGTGGACTGGACAAAGAACACTTAGATTCCAACCGTCGGGCATGCACTCGTCCGCCCATATTTTGCTAAGAAGCTGCTGCATGCGCCTTACAAACCCCTCGCCGCCGTACTTGAATAGGTCCTATAGGCAATCTATAAGCGCCCACGGCCTTGTTGTTTTTCAGTCTGGTTATTGCTATTCTAACTTCGTCATAATCGGGCGGGGCATATATTCCGTCATCATCGATTGCGGGATCGGGTTCTTCATCTCTGCGCGGTGAATTGGTGCCTCCATTTAGGAGAGCAGAGAAGTATTCCCTCCATAATCTAAGCACTCTCTGGACATCAGTTACAATGTCGCCGTTTTCGTTCCTACAGGAGTTTGCCCCAGTCTTAAAACCTTCCGTCTGTCGCTGTATTTTTTGGTAAAATTTTCGGGCGTTTTTCCTGGTGGCTAGCAGCTCAAGCTCCTCGCACTCACGCCTTTCTGCTTCTGCTTTTTTCTTCCTGAAAAGGCGCCTCGCTTCCCTTTTCAACTCACGATAGCATTCACACACTCCTCTTGTCGCGCTCGCTTTTAACGTAGCCCTGTAGGCAGCGTCTTTTCTTTCGGTTGCAACGCGGCATTCTTCATCGTACCAGTTGTTTTTCCGTGGCCGCCGGTAACCAATTTTTTCCTTGGCGGCAGTACGAAGTGCTTTGGAGATATGCTTCCACTGCTCCTGTATTCCTTCAGGATGAGTTGTGCTCTCAGAGAGCAGGTGTGAGAGTCGAGTTGCGAAATCATTGGCAGTCTGTTGTGATTGAAGATTTTCGACGTCTAGCTTTCCTTGTGTTTTTGTTCCTTGGTTTTAGCCGCGTTGAGGCGGGTGCGTATTTTGGCTGCAACGAGATAATGGTCCGAGTCTCTGGTAGGTCCTCGGATCGTGCGCACATCTAAACACTGGAGGCATGCCGTCCGTCTATCACAACGTGATCGATCTGAGTGCGAGTATTTCGATCAGGAGACAGTCATGTAGCTTTGATATATTTGATGTATTTGATATTGTAGATGTATCTTTTTGAACCTCGTGCTGGATATGACCATGTTTCGAGCACCGGCAAAGTCAATCAGCCTCAGTCCGTTAGGAGAAGTTTCATTGTGTAGGCTGAACTTTCCGACTGTAGGGCCAAAAAACACCTTCTTTGATCACCCTGGCGTTAAAGTCGCCAAGCACGACTTTTATATCATGACGGGCGCAGCGCTCGTATGTGCGTTCTAATTGTTCATAAAAAGTGTCTTTCACCTCATCGTCTTTTTCCTTTGTCGGCGAATGGGCGCAGATGGATGATATATTAAAAAATTTTGCTTTTATTCGGATAGCGGCGAGACGCTCGTCCACAGGCGTGAACGCCAGCACTTGGCGACAAAGTCTCTCTCCCACAACGAATACGACGCCGAAGCTGCGCTTATTTGTATGGCCACTCCAATAGATGTCACAATTTTTGATCTGCTTCGTCAACGCTTTTCTTGGATGGCGGCGATGTCAGATTTTGCTTTGACGAGGACAACAACCAGCCGGGCATCTGCACCAATCCCATACAGGGAGCGGACGGAAATAAATATTGACATTTCCTTATAATGGGTCGAAAACAAAGTGAATTGACGCAATCTCAGCGCAACTTATCCTTCATTTACATAATATTGGAAAATCGTATGCAGAAGTAATAGAATTCATCGCTAAAAAGGCTCAGAAAATTTCGAAATAGTGAACGCATCCGTCGACCACCCGTGCCATAATCTTACGGATGGTGAAAAAAGATCCAAAAATGGCATCAACCCAAATAGTGGCAGAGTTGAAGAAGCAATATGGGAATGAAGCTATGGGGTTACCATAAGGAATTTGTTTCACGAGGCCGGACTCAATTCACTATTTGTACCTTCCATTAATTTGTCTTTACAGAGGGAATAGTGGAAACAAACAGGTATACTTCAACATTTTAAAAGAAACTTTAAACAAGTAAGGATGTATAAGTTCTGGTGAAAACGAACATTACACACCCAGCTGTACATTTGAAATGCTGTTGTTGTTTGTTTTGTGTGCTTAATAGTGTAACAAGGCTGCGCAATAATACATATGGGCAAATCCCAAAAACTTTTACTTTTTTGGATACTCGGGTTTTACACACGGGAAAAAAATTAAGGCCAGAAAAAAGTACAAGGACATTAAGTTGACCCTTTGACTATCCGATCTGATGATTTTAAAAATAAAGAAAGTTGATAGTAAGTTTTTGCAGAACTTCGAAACGTAAAAAATGTCGATTTTTACACCTTTTCAAGCGATACCCTTGATTTTTTTTTGTATTTTTTCGATAAAATTTTGAGGCATCGCTGAAACGCTATGGAATTTAAACTAAATGCAGTTTTTGAGACGGAGATTCTAAAAGTATGAGGAAAAATAATGTGCCCCTTCAATACTCAAAACTATCATCAATCAAAGTAGCGATACTTTTTTTTATCATTTTCAATATTGCCAGTTTTTTGCTTATAGCTTTTTGAGGCAACTGAGTATTGAAATTTGGATTATGCACGATAATAGCCTATCAGGGACTAAACATACCTAGGGCTTCAAATTCGATGTGCTCCTTTCAGTTTTGAATGTAGAGGCAGAAAAGTGGAAGCGCTTGGTTGCGTAAATTTTTTTTAGGAGCAAGTTTTTTTGTGGGCACAACTACAATTTTACTTTTATCACTTCATACCCGTTTGTTAATTTTTTCTCTACACCACAGTAGTATACCATCAATTGCCTCATCTTGGAATATTCACTCAAGGAAAGTTATGATGTTTGTACATGGGGCAAATATACGAAATTTCAAAAAGTGCTATCAATAAACCGGAATAAAAGTGGGCTTTAGAATGGGGAAAATTACAAAAAAGTTAGTACCTAAATTTCATGCAAAACCGATTAAGTGTTACTATTAAATGAAAATGGTTTGCTATCAATGTTTTGAATGCTTGCATTCAGGTAATTTTTACAAATAAAAGATAGAAAAGTGTCAATACTTTTTTCTCCAAAAAGTGAACATTTTATATTTTTTAAACCATACATAAATTACACTGGTTTACAGCGAAAATTCACAGAGTACGCTTTATGAAATTCCTATGTAAAATCATCCCCTGACTCCGAAAATCAAGTTTATTTTTAATTCTATGGTAACGTTTTTGAGATATTTACGAATAAACCGTTTTTTTCAAAAAAAAATTAAAAATGGGTCCACTTAATTATATATACCACAAGAACGAATTGAGCAATTCCAAAACGGTTTGAAGCTTTTAAAATGTAATAAAATTTGCTATAAACTGTGCATAGAACACTTTTAGGCCCTGCAGATTCAAAGCTAACTTACAATCATTACGGATTTTTTCAATTTTTTTTGTAAAAATATAAAAAAATTTATACTTGCGAGGAAGGATCTCGAAAACTTTTTATTTCTTGCAGATTTTTTCTCTCTAAGATCTGTTTTATTACAAAAAAATAAGCTTTCATTCAACAAACCCGATGAACTAATACAAAAGTTATAAGCATTTAAATAAATATATCCATATAGTAAAACTTAAATACACATATACATAGCGACATCCCAGAATCCTTGATACACACTTTCAATCATTTTCATTTGCTGGTGAAATCTTCCGCCATGCTTGTCACTTTCGTCGCCAAGATTTTGCGGCAAAAATTTAAATGAGACTGTAGAAAATGAATTTTAGAGACATATTTACTCCTTAAAGAAAATAAAAAAGTATACTAGATAAATACATAAGTGACACATTAATATATAATTTGCTTAGGCTGGATTTACCTTTCAGTTCAGAACAAATTGTTTGTTTACATTTTTCTCGTTCTTGTTTGTTCGGAACTGGACGATGTCGCCGCTAATATGTGCACAGCCCAAAGAAACTTCTCATTTATGCAGATTCTGTGGTCTTGGCCAATCCTTCACTGCTTATATATTTTCATTCGCGGGGCAGATGCCCTCCGTCGTTACTTTATGACCCAAGAAACTAACTTGCTTCTTGAACAGAGAACACTTTTTGGGATTAAGTTTCAGACCAGCACCAGCTATTCTTTGGAAAACCTCCTCCAAGTTCTTCAGATTTTCTTCGAAGTTCTTTCCCAATACGATGATGTCGTCTAGGTACACTAGGCATGTTTTCCAATGTAGTTCTTTCAGTACCTGATCCATGCGTCTTTCAAAAGTAGCTGGTGCATTTCATAGTCCAAAAAGGCATCACTGTAAATTGCCAAAGACCATCACCGACACTGAAGGCTCTTTGCTCTTTGTCTTTCTCCTTCACTTCCACTTGCCAGTAGCCGCTTTTCAAAACCAGTGTGGAAAACCGTTTCGTACCAGATAGCGAGTCCAGAGCGTCGTCAATTCTTGGCATGGGTAGCTATCCTTTTTCGTAACGTCATTCAACTTGCGGTAGTCCACGCAAAACCTCATTTTTCGATCCTTCTTTTTTAAAACTACTACCGGTGAGCTCCATGAACTGGCTGATAGTTCGATGAACGCCGCTGCCGCTCATTTCTGTATGATTTGACTCACAACTTCCCGCTTCGCCAGTGTAACAAAAAGTGGAGCTTGACGGATCGGCCTCGCATCTCCAGTCTCAATTTGATGTTTCACAAGGGTGGTGTGGCCTGGTTTGGAGCCATCTTGGTCAAATATGTTCTCGTACTTTGGGAGCAGCTGTTTTGCCTTACTCTGATAGGCTTCCTCTAGCCCCAGCGTCCATGCCGTGATGTCATTTGAAAGATCAATATTGCTAGTTGAAACCTCTTCCTGGAGCTGTTCAAAATTGATTATTATTTCAGCCTCTTGGCATCTTCCCAAAATAGCTCCTCTGATCAGTTTGAGTGGTGACTTGAACTCATTGAGTACTCTTACCGGGATATGTCCATCCTGTTTTGTTATAGCCAAGGTTTTTCCTACAAGTATGTTCGGTGCTGAATTGTTTGCTGCTTCGACAACCCACAATTTGTTTGCCCCACAAACTCCATCAACCTTTGCCCAGATGACTGCTTCTGGTTTTGGTGGTATTTCCTCACTCTCTTCCACCAGCACTCGTTTACTGCTGTAGCCTCTCTCGTAGCCGAAATTAAATGGCACATACATGTTCTTATATCGCATCGTCTTGTTTTGCATGTCGATCTTGATACCCTGGTCGATTAAGAAGTCCACTCCAATTATGATTTCATCAACAATCTCTGCCATTATAAAATTGTGTACTACGTAACGTTCCCAATTGCGACTCTCACATGCTACTTCTCCTAGAACCGTGGTGCCTTCTCCAGTAGCTGTACGCAATCTTGCTCCATGCAATGGTCTTATCTTCTTATTGACTAAATCTGCTCCAATGATGGAATGAGATGCATCCGCATCTACAGTCAGTAAACGTTCCTCTCCATCCACATTTCCTCCGCCAGTAAGATTGCTCGATCTTCTTCCAATCTGCGAGATAGAGATTATGGGGCATTCAATTGCGGGAGCCAGCTGTCGCCCCTTTCGGCTGACTCACTTTAGTTTAACGATTGAGTGGATTTGGAGCTTTGCTCATCTCCTTCAGCTCTGCGTTTACGGCAACCCACATTGCTGGAACTGTTAGCATTTGTACTGCAATAATGCGCAATGTGCCCTGGCTTTCCACATTTAAAGCATTTGACGGCACCACGACGGCTTGCTTCGTTCTACGTACCCTTATGCCATTATAAAAGTCTGGATTTTTAGCCTCTCGGTGTTCTCCTCGGGTGCGTCCGCATTTGTTAAATGAGCCAACTTTTCAACATCCGAAGCAAACTCTTGCAAAGTCTCATTAATTTTTGTAACGGTTTTGCAATTCTATTTGATATATCTCAAATTGCAGCTTAAGTACCTGGAGAGGAACAGAGCCATCACGAGATGGAGCTTTTACCTTCGGATTGCTTGCTAAAACAGCTTGGCGATTTAGTTGCAGCTCCTGTATACGACCTCTCAATGTTTCAATCTCGGCATCGATTTTATCCTCGAGTTGTAGAATTTTTGTATCTTGTGCCTCCAGCTTCGATAATACCCTTATCTCCTGCGCCTCAAGCTGCGAGGATATGCGAGCCTCTTGTGCTTTCAACTGTTCAGCCAACTGAGATTGTCATATATGTCTTCTGTTCTTCCAGTTGAGTTTCCATCTTGGATGTAAACTGTGTCGACATTTATGAAATACGCGTTTTCTTGTGCTTCAATCTTCGATGTTATGCGTATCTCCTGGCGATTCCAGTTGAGATGAGATTTGCGACGACATTTCTGAAATGGGTGCCTCCTGTGCTTCCCATCTTGGATGTTACTGTCGATGTTTGTGCAGATATTATAGCCAAACTTGTGTTCAAGTCTGTGCTCGTAAACTGTCTGCGATGTTTCGTTTTTCTCTTTAATTTTTTTGTTGTCTCGTCGCATCAAGATGAAAGGACATACTCTTCCACGTTAATTCCTTCTGCTTCATTGCCTCTCGTAGTCGTGCCTGAAGTTCGAGTTTATTGCCGGTTTTATTGTGGCATTGCCATAATACAATATATTTATATTTATGTGCATGCAGAATAGGTCTAGCTTGGAATACACAAGCAAATAAAATTTCACTTTCGACCACACACAAATTACTCATAGCGGCATAGATAAGTTATATTGAACCCAGCGGGGAGCCGTATCGTTTACATTGCTTAACCCATAAGCGTCACACTCACTAGCTCACGTGTTGATCAGCATTACTGATCGACAGCGTCGGTTTGTCGGTGCGACTGACCAAACATTATTACATAGTTAGGTAATAAGAATATTCTACTGAATAGGTATATAGAAATAGAATGTAATTATTTTAGTGTGTAAGTATTGTACAAAAATATTGTAAAAGTATTGTAAGTAAAATCCTATAAAAGGAAAGCATTTGTTAATAAAGAAACAATCTGATGTCTGCGCCTGAACATAAGCGCTTCTCAACTAATATGTTGTTTAACTTTATTTACAACACACTACATGGGGATCCTGCCAGCTTAGATTAAAATCTGCAAAACTGCAAAAAATAATCTAACTGAACAGAGATACTGCCTGTTTAAATTTAACCAGTAAAAGTATTATTTGAAAAGCACTCACTGAAAGGAGATCCTTCAAGTTTTAAAAGTTAAAAACGTTATCCTGCTCCACAAGGTAAAGAAGCACATCGAAGAGGACGACACCAACAGGACATATGAAGTTAATACACCACATTGCCTCCCAATCGGGCCATTGATGCATAAATCAGAGTGGAATAAAACGCAAAAGGCAATTAACAACAGGCAGCATAAGAGATGAAAAAACAATTTTTTTGGACTAGCAGCACTATTAATACACGGCAAGTGTTATTTAAAGAATGTCAACCTAAAAATGGACATTGGAAACCAATAATTTAAGTGGAATATAGAAGACACCACAAAGGAGAATTTAGAATGGCAATTAATAACGTTAAGTAGGTTTAAAAATTTAGAATAAGTTGAGCGGCCCTGTGACGCTTCACCATTGGCAAAAATTCTATTTTTGCCTAGGATTTTTTTATTACAATAGGAGATATTAGAAATAATTTAAGCAGAAGAAAAAATATATGTAAAAATTTAAAGAGAAAAAAAAGAAATTAATTAAACGTAGAATGAATAAAATTCAATATTAAGTAAATTGGGATGTTTAGGACGTTTCTTAGAATATATAGTTAACTTTCGACATATGTAAGTTTCAGTTATTCCTTAGTTATGAACGAAATACAAACAGAGGAGGAATTCCATAGAATTTTTGTATTTTTACAAAACAAATACAGCAGATAGGATTAAATTAAAAGAAAAAATCCAAGAATTAACGAAAATAAACTAAAATAGAAAAAAAATTTTTTTCTTTGTCCAATTATTCAATTTATAGAAAATGGTTAGGAAAATTCACTAAAATGCCTTGGTGGACTAAAATAGCTCACGCATAATGATAACAATAGCTGGCTATTAATTTGGTAAGGAAAATAATGAGAAAAGTCCTGCAGATAAATTAATCAAATATGAACCAAAATAAGTGTAGAAAAATAAAGGAGAAAATCCAGATAAATGGTTAACTATTTTTGCATGCGTAATATATATTCTTGATTGTCACATTGCAATTTCATAACAAATTACATAAAAGTAAATTGAGACCAATCAAATAATGTATATCAACGCATTAAATAAAATGAGTAAATGGCAAGAAATTTACGACAAATTATCAGAAGAAAAAATTTAAAGCGGAAAAGGCATACAAATGCATAAAGAAAAAATAGCACGATAAAGCCAGAAACTATAGTTAAACATTAAAACACAATCGTAGAAGCCCTAATAATATAGGACAGGTAATCAATAAGATAATAATATACTTACCAAAGAACACCAAAACGAAACTTACCAATTATTTTCACACGTACGTGACAAATTAGTATCATCATTAGCAAGATACAACATAGGAATACATATTACAACTACGATAGAGGAAAATCTTCAAGTGATTTTAGCTCGTTCTAACCGAATCTTCACGAAACCGCACCCCTCACCAGCATTGAGTCAAACTTCATCGTGGAAGAACATAAACCACTACATAGTCCACCCCATAAACGTAACAATGGCACAAACAGTAGTAGAATTTATCAAACTGCCTCATCAGTGCTGCCAGAGTTTGATGGCAAGCCTGAAAATTTGCACAGTTTCTTAGATGCCCGTTGATATTCTAGACAAATCAGGATAATCATGAAGCCTTAGCGATAACTATGATAAAGACCAAGCTAAAAGGCACTGCAAGAAATTTTATTAACAACGAAACTACTATTGAACAAATAAAATTAAATTGAGAACGGCAATAAAAGGCGAATCAGTGGAGGTTTTGACAGCAAACTTCTAATATCCACAGCGCAGCAAAACTGCAAACCAGAACACTGCAGAAATAGGGAAAAATCCAAATCATAGAAGGAGCTTATATCTCGGACGGACTTAACCCAGACTTAAACAAACACACACAGTAAACAGAGTAATGACACAGAAAAATTAAAAAGATTAACTAAAAGGACGTGTGGCACCCGGGACTGCCGCGGTAACGCTATTGCATATGTATTAACTTATGCGAGTATAATATTTATGCAACAGAAATTTTGTTTTCTTTGATATTAATCAAGTTTTGTCGAATTGATATTAATTCAGTTAACCATCTGTTTACGCGTGGTGACCGATAAGAACACAAATTTTTTAGTCTTACTCTGTAGAGATAATTGCGAGTTAATATTTAATTTCACTTAACTTTAACTTTAACTTTATTTTTGTACTTTACTTTACTTCACACTTTCACGTTAACATATCACTTTAACTTTAACTTAACTTGATCTTTAACTTTATTTGTAACTTTAACTTTAACATTCACTTTAACTTTAACTTTAACATTACTGTAACCATTTAACTTTAATTACTTAACACTTAACTTAAATTTACTTTGACTTTGACTTTAACTGTAACTTTAACTTTACTTAACACTTTAACTTTAACGTTAACTTACGTACTTTAACTTTAACTTTAAATTAACTTTCATGTTTTAACCTTACTTAACTTTATCGGTTTACTTGTAACTTAACTTTCTACTTTACCTTAACTTTGACTTTAACTTTAACTTTATACTTTAACTTTAACTTTAACTTAACTTTAACTTTACTTTAACTTTAACTTTACGTTAACTTTAACTTCAAACTTTAACTTTAATAAACCTTAACTTAACTTTACCTTTTAGACTTTAACTTTACTTTGAGCTTAACTTTAACTTTAACTTAACTTAACTGTAACATTTACTTAACGTTAACTTTAACTTTAACTCAACATTCAAGGTTCGAATCGAGCTCAAGGCCAGAACAATAATTTTTTTCTAATGATAATTATTGTTATTTTTTAAATTTTTCTAATTTGAACATGTATTTTGTTTTGGAATAGTAAGTAAAATTTTTTCAGAACACCCTGCCATACTGCGCAGATCGATCCATTTCGAAGGTGCTAAGCCTCATCATCAGTACGCTTTAGGCATGCTGCGCATAACCCTTTAGCTATGCAGCGGTGGTTGTTGACTGGCAAATTTGACTACTCTATTCCTTTTTTACCAACTCTATTTATTCAGTGATGTCGCTAGATACTGGTGGAAATCACTGATAAGTGCTGGATTTTGTGTTATTGTCAATGTACTTTGTTTGACATTCTCATACAATTTTCAATTTAGAAAATTAAAAAAATAACATAATTATCATTAGACAAAAAATTATTGTTCAGGCCTTGAGCCTCGATTCGACCTGAATGATTTAGCAATAGGCACGATAAAAACAAAACATCTTTAACCTTAACTTTACATTTACTTTATAGAATTTAACTTCAACTTTAACTTTAAATTTGTATTTTGAACTTTAACTTTCACGCTTTAACTTTAAAC